>JAOUQT010065142.1:0-10419 GCA_025769995.1 Xyliphius kryptos
CAACAGCAAGTGAAACTGATTCACAATCAGTGTTGCTTCCTAACTGGACAGGTTGATTTTACAAAAGTGTGGTTGACCTGGAGTTACATTGTGTTGTTTAAGTGTTCCTTTTATATTTTTGAGCAGTGTATTTAATTAAATAACAAAACATTGAAACTCACCACCCAAAAGAGTGTTTCTTGGGCCAAGGTCTGATATTGCTGTATTGTAGAAAGTACACTAAGAATCAGGCACGACAACACAATGAGAAACCTGTAAAAAGAACATAGCAATTTATCAGTGCTCCATTTCAAATAAAATAAAAAGTTATTTTTTAATATAAAACTGATTAAAAGCATCGATATCAGCAAATAGTCTCTGTTTTCAAAACATTACAATAAATGCTTTTGGAATAGATATAGTAACTGCAAATTTGCTGATTCTGGTCAGTAAAGTGGGGGTGCTGGAGCCTATCCCAGTGCTTATGCATTAAAATGTTTAGGCATGTACACATTTAAATTGAACACATAAATTCCCCACAATCACTTTATCTATAAGGCGTTTATTGAACTGTGGTTGCAAAACTTGCAAACAAAAGGAGAATATGCTAATTTCACCCAGGAAGTACATTATCCACTCAGTCTGAACATCAAATACACCCCATTTTTTCTGTAAGCACAGAACACTTACCCGCCTGCTGCTGATCTGTGATATTTTTTTAAAAACATACCATTTTTGCAAGTAGTATTTTAACAAACTGCACCCTCTAGTGGTTAAATTATGTTTTTCTAGCCAAACAGTTTTTGATTATGCAGATATTATGTGTCATTTTTAAAATAATGATGACGTATAATACAGGGCTTTGTCTTTGTGTTGTACACAGCCAACAACAAAGATTGAGCGTGCATATTTGTTGTATTGTTTGAATACTGAAATACATTAGCTGTTTTAAAGTTCAGTCTTGTTGCTTTAATCACATATAATTTAATCAAAATCACATAGCAGAACGTCTTAGAAGGTGATGTGGTGTACAAGTTCAAGTAATTTATTTATATAGCACTTTTTACAACAGTGTGATGTCACCAAGCAGCTTCACAGAGTCCAAAGCCTAAACCCCAAAGAGCAGGCCAAAGCGACAGTGGCAAGAAAAAAACTCCCTGTTATGATATAATTTTCTAAGGAAGGGAACCAAGGCTCGGTGGGGATCTCATCCTCCTTGAGCGGCCGGGCAACATCAGAGTAGGGCAGCCATGTACAAATTGTGTAGAGATCAGTCCATATTAAACAATAGAAACAATTATATAATTATGAGTTCATCTTAAAGGACTGCAACGCTGGCAGTCCAACAGAAGTCCATGTTCCTTTCCGTAATGGTCGTATCCGCAGTGCCACAGACAAGAAGATGGGGACACCTCAAGATGACACCTCAGAAAAACAGACAAGAAACACAGTTAGAGCAAATAAAGCACCATAAATTCTGTAACGAATGAAGTATGATTGACACACAGTGCAGCATGGGACTCCGGCAAGAACTGACTAGAGCAGCAAAACTAAAAGGGGCAGATACTGCAGAATCTACTAAGTCGAGAGGGCCCCCTGGAATAGCATCATTTCAGCGCCACGCCCCCCACGAATAATAAGTGGGTGGAGGAGATGAAATGCCAGCAAAAATTATCCCAGATTACCAACCCAACACAGCAAAACCTGAGATTTACACCTTTATCTACAGGGAATTAATCGAACGCAAATGTAAACAGATGTGTTTTTAATGTACTATTAAAGATTGATAGTGATTCAGAATCACGAACAGTGACTGGAAGGCTATTCCAAAGTTGAGGAGCCTTGTGGGAGAACGCTCTTCCACCAGCAGTAACTTTATTAATTCTAGGAACTAAAAGTAAACCTGCACTCTGAGAGCGGAGTCACGTGTTGGTTTATATAATTAAATGAGTTCACTCAGATACTGTGGAGCCGGATTATGTAGAATCGTATATGTTATCAATAATTTTTTTTGTAATCAATGCGAAATTTAACTGGCGTAGCTTTATTAACTACCGAGAATAACTTATATGTATATTTGCTGCCAAAAGTAATGAACATACAGCCTGCATAATGAAGAAAACACTAGCACTACTAGTAATGAACATCCAGGATACATACACACACACATACACACACACATGACTCAACCAACAGTGTAATTAGTACAAACATTATCATTTTAATTGTACAAATTTCACACTTAAAATAATTCCACATTAAAATAAAATGAAAAGAATTAAAGTTGAAATCATCTGTGTGCAAATTGCAGAGAAAATGGTTTTAAAGCTTATCTGCTCAGAGTAAAGTCCAGGTGTGTTTGAAAATCGAGGGTTGGAGGTTAAACACATCACTGTGCAGCTCTCCTACAAGGTCACCTGTATGACTGTATAGTAGGACCAACAAAATCTGCTTTCACTCCTCAATAGTCGAGATAAAGGTGTTTTCTTTGATAAAAGATAAGCAGTTTTACCTTGAGCACTCATGCAATTATAAAGACATGGACACAGACTGCGTAGTTTTTTTCTCTCCTCCATTTATTCATTTTAAAAACCTCAAAAACTGTACGCCTGAGCAAAATGTAACAGCAGTACAGAATTAAAAATTATAAACTGCCTGATTCATGCATTTAAAACAGATTGGCAACCACAAAACTCACACCAAAACAGCAGGCAGTGTGCAGCACAGCTGCTGCTGTGACAAAGGAAGGCCAGCTGTTAACTGTAAGCAATGACAAACAGTAAGCGGTGGGGGTGCAGATGTAAAGACATTGTATGTGGAGCTTGTACAATTTTTATCTTCATCTGAACATTTGTGTTTCGGTTAAAAATGACAGTGTGTAAAGACAGCTCTTTATAATTGGGTTTTAAAAAATTGTTTGATGCATCAAAAAGGCAATTTAAATGCACTCATGGATTAATAATGTTGATGCAAGGCTAATGGAGCTTAATGAATCAACTCTTCAAAACTGGTTGCTACAATTATCACACTGACAAAGGCTGAAATTAGAGATGTAATAAAGTAATGTAGAGTATTCTGCAATAAAACAGAACTGTTCAGCTCCACAGATTATCATAGCAAGAGTTTGCGTTTACATTAAGTTATTTAGCAGACACTTTTATCCAAAGCGACTTACAAATATCCCAACTTGGTTGGGGTTTGAACTCAGGGTTGATACAGAACCCTGGAGCAACGAGGGTTAAGGGTCTTGCTCAAGGACCCACATTGGTAACTTCAGCGGACCTGGGATTTGAACCCCCAACCTTTGATTGATAGTCCAACACCCGAACCACTGAGCTACCACTCCCAGTTTGCAATGAATATTTTCTCTGGATGTGACAGCGGTGTAGTGACCAACACTCAGGATGTGACGTAGAGTAGTGGCTAACGCTCGGGATGTGACGCCGATGTAGTGGCCAATGTTTGGATTGTGATGGTTGCAAAGTGGCCAAACGCTCGGAATGTGATAATAGTGTAGTGGCCAAACGCTTGGGATGTGACAATGGGGAAGTGGTCAACGCTCGGGCTGTGACGGTGGCGTGGTGGCCATCGCTCTGGATGTGACGCCGGTGTAGTGGCCAATGTTTGGATTGTGATGGTTGCGAAGTGGCCAAACGCTCGGAATGTGATAATAGTGTAGTGGCCAAACGCTCGGGATTTGACGGTGGGGTAGTTTTAGTCATAATATTTACTATGTGACAGTGATATGGTGGCCAAACAGTGAATTCAACCCCCCACCCTGATCATGTCTCCTCAGGAGCGTGTGTGTAATAGAGGAACTTTTTTTTTTAAATGCTAATGTTTCTGCATAAAGCAGCAAACAAGCAACTTTGGACTTTGCTCAAATTATTTTCTTGTGGTCTGAAACATTTAGTTACTGACAAAAAATATCCTACTTTATCTTTTGAATAAGCCTTTTAATGTTGCCCTCTGATCAATACGTGAGTTCAGTTTGAATTTCAGGTACCCCACTTTCCTTCGCCCTCCGAAAATACATTCTAATATGTGAGGTGGATGTGATTAAATTGCCTCAAAGGTTTTTCCTTGGTGGATTGAACTTGAAAAAAAATGTTACACCAAGAACTTCTGTCATTAAATTTGTTTCTGTGCACTTTTTCTTAAGGCTAGTAATCTCTCTTCTAATGATCAAATAAATAAAAAAATACATCCCTGGGACCTTTTAACCCACTGTAAGAATGTGTTGGTATTATCATGGCTCGGAGATCGAGTTTGTTTGAGGGTCAGGTAGAATCCCAGACAACTCTCATATGGATTTACTACATTGCACCTACAAGAATCAAGTGCAGAACAGATACCTGTTTAGCATTTGTAAAGACTCCTAATCCATCAATTTGTATAAACCACTAAAGCCACTTTCCAACTCTGTCCAAGGTCATAAACATTTTAATTGCATTTCAATGCAACCTTGTAAAAGTGTGATGGCTCACTGTATATGTTATCTGTGAAGTTGTGCAGACAGAAGGTACACTCCAACTCCCCTCCCATCTGTACCCAACAGCAGTAGGTCACAAAGTCAGCAAGCCTCTGGGCTCCAGACATCTACAGACAACAGTAACTACAATGCTGCCAAGTTTAGCAGCCCATTATCACTTCCTCTGCTGCTAGAGACAGAGAACATGACAGGCAGTAGGTGCCTTCATTCTGAGCATTCTTCTACACAAACTGTCCTTAAGAAAGAGCAATAGAAATGAAACTACACCTGATTACGGTCAGTCTTCACTTCAATAATCTCAACACCAGCCAAAAACTATTTACTGGGTTTCATACATGACAGCATTTGTAAAAGCTATTTTATCCTACAGTTGGATAAAATATTGCATGTTTTTACCACCAACAAATCAGGCAAAAACAACAGTATTTTCGGGATACTTGACTGGTTTTCCACCGACAAACGCCAACCACTGTTTTATTTAATCATGAACCAGTTTCTTCTCTTTTCCCGAGTGAGCAATTAAATTAAATGGACAGGTAAATGAATACATTAGATAGAATGCTATTTTATTTATCCGAGATGGAAATTCAGGACGGACGGCATGGTGGCTTAGTGATCAGCACAATCAGCGCCGGGGATTTCTGGCTCGAATGCCAAACTGGGTGGAGTTTCCATGTTCTCCATGTGTCTGCATGGCGCTTCCTCTGGGTTCTCCAGTTTTCTCCCACAGTCCAAAAACATAGTTTTAAGGTAAATTGGCTGCTCTAAATTGACCCAACAGTGTGTGTGTGTGTGTGTGTGTGTGTGTGTGTGTGTGTGTGTGTGTGTGTGTGTGTGTGGGAGAGAGAGAATGTTTGCCCAACATTAGATTGGCACCCTGTGTATTTGCCCAGGGACCGAGACGTTCTCCACTGGATGGGCATGGGGAACCCACCGCGACCCTTGTAGAGGATTATGTAGAAGATAATGAATGAATAAAATTCAGGGCAAATCACAACAGTTCAAAATTGCAAAATTGAACAAATTAAAAAATAGTGATAAAAAAAGTAAAATATAAATCATAGGCTACTTAAACAATCACCCCCCCCAAAAAATGTATGTATGTGAATGCATATACACACACATATATATATATATATATATATGAAAGTAATATGTGGAATGAATATAGAGTGAGTTGTGACTACCGTGTCCACATGTTTGCGTTCATCCGTAAATTTCAGTGATGAGTCCGTCAGTGAGTGAGAGCTTTGTCTTTTTTTAGTATAAAAGATTTAAGCAACTGACAATGTGTAGCATGTGAACAGTTAGTACAGTCTAGTTGTGTTATGTTTTGTAAGTGACTTACAAATGAGAGAACACCACAAGTCAGTAGGACGCCAGTATTATAAACCTGATCATTATGCAGTCTGATTTTAATACCTCTATTTTATAATATTTACCTATTTTTTTTCCCACCCCGTGTTTCTGAAAGAGACACGTTTTAAATTGTCCTTTGAAGATCCTAAATGTTTCAGCATTACATATCAGAGCTGAGACGATCATGCCACCATTTACAAGTGGTGAACGATTATATAAATGATTATACTACAAATGTGCGACATCACATTTCACTATAATTCTCTATCATTACCACAATTTTTATGCATTTTGTAGTTCTACAATTACAATCTGTTTCTCCACATACTTTGTTCTGTAATTATCAGGACCTCCACAGGACCATAGAATATTATATAATTTGGCTGCTGTTTGTGGTGGTGTGTGTTGCGCTGTATGATTTAATCAGATAAAGTTTTTAAAAACTGCATCCACTAACTGTGTACTCTACAGAACACATCTATCTTATTGCTCCACACTGTTTAAACGCAACACCAGTATCGCACTGTGTTGATGCATAGTGTTAGTCATCCTTTAACTCTTCATTGGTGCCTAAGAAATGCTGGTGGCTGAACAATTCTGGTTAGTGGATTATGCAACAGTATATCAGCCGTGACAATGCACTTTAGCAGCACTGTTGCATTTGAGCCACTAACAACAGCATTACACCAAACACACCACCATCATGTCGGTGTCCCTCCATTAATGATAATCAACTACTACCTGCTATGTGGTGGTCTTGCAGTGATCCTGATCTTTGGAGAACAGAATAAAGGGACTCAGAGAAAAAACAGTAAGTCTATCTATATTGTATATAATTCTAAAAAAAACTAAACTCAACTCAACTTGTTTTAACCTATCCATACAAAAACAGATTGCACATATGGCATGTAGATTATTTTCCATTAAGCCAGACTTAAGTCAATAACCCAACAGTTTAATATTAATAATGCAGAACCGTATAACTGTTGGTCCAAAACTGATTTGTTGCAGCTTTAGAATATTCAATTCAAACCTATGGGGCTATTTAAAGCCATACCATCAACAAGTTCTGTATGTAATTCCTAAAAAAAAAAAAATTAACCGCAGTAAAATATCGACAAGACACAGGGGGCACAAGTAAAATAAATAGGTTGGATAAGTGTTAGGTGCCATAATAATGCAATAAGACATGATAAAGCGTGCATTATTGTAAATAAATCATGGAGAAGAGTGTTGTTAGGAACAACGCGAAGCAGAGTACGGTTACACCTCTTTCTCTTGATTTATTTGCAACAATGCACAACCTTGAGTGTCTAATGCATTTATAAAACAGTTACAAACATACTGATCAAAAAAACAAGTTTGATTCATAAATGCATTTATTAAAAACAAAATCATTATGGTTTTTAAAGCGTATATTGATTGTAGAGTAACAGGATACCAGTTTCTCTAACAATTTATTAAAAAATAAAAAATAAAAAAAATAAAAAAAGTAATCTAGTGGCCAAATTACAGAACACAATTTATAAACAACATTTTCAACAGGCTTAGTGCTTATTGGTAATCGGCTTGACGTTTAAATGAATTAGAATTTCCATTAATGGTACATGATTTAAAGTATTGTATTGTATATAACGCACTGATCTGAATGTAAAGCAACCTGTTTTATAAAAGTGAATATCAAATATTGTTGCTTTAAAACACTAATTTATTTCATAGAATACAAGTGTTGTGACTAGTACACATCGTTTCAACCTTAACCAGGGAGGGGTAGCTCAGTGGTTAGGGTGTTGGACTACCAATCTCAAGGTTGGGGGTTCAAATCCCAGGTCCACTGAAGTTACCAATATGGATCCCAACCAAGTTGGGATACCGGTAAGTCGTTTTGGATAAAAGCGTCTGCTAAATAACTAAATGTAAATGTAACCATTTTAGAATTTTGCAGTAACAGTTGAACATCACAACCACTACAACTGTATGAGGACACTCAACTACTGCAGCCATTCTCGGTTATGGCAGTTAATACAGGCCTACAATGCAGTTGACCTTAGCTGTTAAGATCTTTCACCATCTTTGGAATGCCAAGAACTAATTTGTAGCAGGGTTAGAACATTTCGCAACGGTTAGCAGTTCTACGGTGTATCTGTTCAGATCAAAATGTAGCATGTTTGAAACTTCTAAACAAATCTCAAACAATGTATTATAAAACTCGACGACAAAGATCATGAACAAGCACATTTGATCACACAATATTTTCAGGATTTTTAGAAGTCCGGGTTCTGTTTTGTAGACTTTACATATCAGCACACGGATTTAGTGACAGCATTTGAAGGACACTGTTAAAAGCTTGATTTAGTGGTCATTGATTCGGTTTTTGATATTGTAAGTGACACAGACTCACAATCCATCATGGATTCTTGATGCAGTCAGTCAGTATATATTTTTTTATTGTCTTAGTGGACTAGGAGACTAAGACTAAAATCATTTTCCAGATTCTCCACAATATAGAACTGTGGACATTATCATTTACTCTGTATTTTCATTTTTCTTTAAATGCTAAATGAACAATAGGGTTATAGGGTTAATAGAAATAACCAACTGTACGCTAAATAGAATGCAGGTCCAAATGGAGTTGTAGTTTATTGTGCTTATATACAAAAGGCTTACTTATGTAATGTATTCTAAATAGTTGACATAGATGAGTAATAAAGAGTAATATAAAGAGCACAAGAGATTTTTTTATTTAGAGATCTAAAACAGTAACCACTGTCTGTATACACAAAAGTATAGTGCTACAAAAGAAAGTATACTATACATTTTAAACTGTAAAAATATCTGCATGGAATCTTTTTTTATGTTTTAAATAAAACATAAAGAGGGGGCTGTAAGTTACATCAAATGCTTAAAGTTACCATTAACACACAAATACTCACACACACACAAACACACACACGTATACACATATCCCTATGCAAAAGGCAAATTAGGCCGATCTCGTTAATAAGCCAATAATCCAAAAAGGTACCAAGAGGCCACTGACATCTATGAAGTGCTTAAAGGACTTTGTGGCTGAGATACATCAGTGTGTACAAGTAAAGTATCTGACAAGAGTAACACAAAGCTTATCTTCACGAGCTGCCTCTCCTAAAAGTGTCACCCTGAGTCTTTTTAAGCTAAAATGCACCTGCATGATGAGGCCCTCTGGCAGACAGGATAAGCAAAATAAAAAGAATGAAAAAAAAACAAAGCAGCAGTTTAAAGAAAAACCAAAACCTTGATTGTCAGAGCTCCAAACCAAATGTTAAAAACCATCTATGGATATACTTAAAGAAAGTAAAAAAAATACAGAAAATTTAAATAAGCTCTAAGAAAAAGACATGATCATGTCTAAAAGTACTGCTAGCTAAAATTTTAGCAAGTGTTTAATTTTTTATTATTGTACTGGGTTTGTCATAAATGGATTACTGTAAAACAACAGGTATAAAAAAAAACTTGTAAAATAATGAGGTTTTCCTTTCAGAATAAACAATTAAAACAAAGTCATCACATTTTCCATATCATATCATTTTCCATATGCCATATATTATTCTACATCAAACAAAATTCAAGCCACAATGCTTAAATAAATGTAAATATAATATTAATTAAAAAATATATATTTGTAAATTATCTATTTGTATAATTATAAAATTATTTTTTTTAATTATTTATTATCTTTATTATGTGTTTGGATGAAGGCCCATCAAATTAAAATCTGGCAAAAACTGAGTTACTCTAATCCCAGCAAAATTACTATAATCCCAGCAAAACCCTCAATTCATCATGACCTGACCCTTAATGGTTCCACAATCTCTCCAACTGACTCGGTCCGTAATCTTACTTCCTCAATTGACAAGCATCTTAAACTTTCAGATCAGGTCACGAAAACTGCCTGTTCCTGCAGATTCATTCTGTATAACATCAGGAACATCAGACCTTTCCTAACAGAACAGGCCACTCATCTGCTGGTCCAAGCCCTCATCCTATCCCGGCTCGACTATTGTAATGCTCCGCTTGCCGGTCTCCCAAATTCAACAATCAGAACTCTGCAATTGGTTCAAAACTCTGTAGCCCAACTAATGTCCAAAGCGATTGTCTAAAACTAATGTCACTCCACTATTCCTCTCTCTCCATTGGCTCCCTGCAGCCTCTCGCATTCAGTACAAGGTAATGATTCTGGCCATTACCAGTCTCTGGATCTGCCCCCTCTTACTTTTTATCCAGCTTTCCTAAATAAACTCTGACTCGTTCAATGCGCTCTAGTGATTCGAACTCCCCGAGGAGCAAATTCTCCCTCCATTTCAATCACCACTGCTAAATGGTGGAACGACCTTCCCAACAACATCCGTAAGGCTGACTCACTCAAAATTTTCAAGACACTTCTCAAAACACACCTCTTCCACAGACACTTGCTAAAATAAAATAAAAGCCAGATCGAGTAATGTGCAGGGTTGATGGTACTAAAGTTATATATTTATTGCTAAATCTAACTCAGTATGTCATCAGTTATTTTATTTGGTCATTTAGCAAACGCTTTTACCCAATGCGAC
>JAOUQT010065170.1:0-20658 GCA_025769995.1 Xyliphius kryptos
TTTGGACTCTGTAAAGCTGCTTTGTGACGACACACTGTTGTAAAAAGCGCTGTATAAATAAATTACTTGAACTTGAAATTACTTTATACTACTGTCATAAACCTCTGTTATTGTGAATATTTGTTCATAGCCACACTTATAAAGTGTTAAAAGAATATACCATAAGGCTTCATAACACAATCTGATATACTGAATTATAAAATGGCTAACATTTGTGTTTAATTAATGCCTCCTCTGAAAGTGACATTATAAGTGCTAATAATATTTTGCTTATAAGCTTTTTTTACAGGCATTATGGAAAGTGTCATTTATAATCTCTATAAAGAAGAATAAATAATAGCACATAATTAGTTATAAAAGATTATAAAAGCTACTTACAGACAGACAGAGTAAAGTGAAATGTTGTGTTAAGGAAGAATGTCTAAAGATCCAAATAATCTAAAGTTTATATTATAATGCAATATAATAATTGGTGTTATAAATTCTTATGGAATATTCTTATAAGAAAGGTGATTGTGATGATCTATGCACATTAACAGAGTTTTATTACAAATGATATAAAGCATTATGAAGCTTTATTAAAGCATTTACAATGCATTATGAACCACACATTCATAGAACGTGTTACCAAAATAACAATTTACATGGGTGGTTCAAGAGCAATGTTAAATTAAAAGACACAAATTTACACGTGTCTTTCTAACCCTTCTAAACATTCTAAACATAATTTAGAATGTTTTGTCACTGTTTGGCTGTATTTGCAATATTTCTGAAAGAATAAAGTAAATAGTGTTTTGTTAAGAAATATACTTGTAATTCTGTGGTTCTGTATTAAGAATAATTCTTTGAAAAGTGCAGAAAATATAAAAGCTTTAAAATAGGAATTGTATGTGAGCTCTGCGTCAGTGAGAAATCCCAAAGTGTGCATCTAAAGGTTTACAACCTGTTCAGTTGGCCAGTCGTATCAGTAGGCGCATACAAAACATATGCCTTTAATTTAGAAAACACTTTCACTGTGTGAACAAGTATACCCTTAAGTGTGTTTTTGTGTTGGTGTGTGATTTGTTTTCTACAGACAGCCCTACATACATCTTTGAAAACACAGTTTCTGCACATTAACAATTTGCAACTTGTTGGACTTGTTTGACAGTTAACAAACAAAAAATTATCAGGAAAATGCACCACAGTCTGCCCTGCGCCTGTTTTTATCTTTTAATATTTTTAAAACGAAGCATATTGATTTGCAAGTTTTGTTAATTCTTGCCTGATAGTGGTTTTCACCTAATCCAGCTTCATTTTCCTCTTCATGATGTTCCATGCAATGTCTAAGTACTCTATAGTCAAACTGGCTTTAATTATCACGGCAGTGTGATGGTTTTAATGGCATGCCAGATTCATTTTTTTCAGCATATTTTGCAGTGGTGTTGCAGTTTGCAGTGGTGGCCTTGGTCAAACAATTTGGTCTTGTATTGTTTAAGCGTTCCCTTTATTTTTTTGAGCAGTGTATGTATAGAATCGGTAGATGATAGGGGAACTGTATATTTTTTTGTTAAACTGTTTTTTGTGCTCTAGTTTTAAAGATAGCATGGAGAAGTCATCATACTCAGATTGGCTGATTAACAACAGTATAGCAGAGCTAGTGGCCTCCACTGGCCTGCCGGTCAACATTAGCGATGCCTACCAGGACCCGCGATTTGATGCTGAGGTAAATATGCCTGCTGTCTCTGCATCTCTGCAGCTGCATTCACATTAGTTCACATTTAGCTCATCTATAATCATCAGTCTCCAACTGGGAAAAGTTTCATACAATTTCACAGTCATAATTACTTATTAGAAGCTTAAAAAGAAACAGAAGATGTACTGTTATATACAATGATACAATGTCTTGGACACCTGTCTTACACCACATTATATTAATTACACTGCTGTGAAATACAAGCATACTAACTGTATCATTCAAACATAAACTTACAAAATCAAATTAATGGGAGACAAAGGTCTTACCAACAGGATTATTCACCAAAAGGAGAATAAGATCAGTGTGTTAGTAAGTATAAATCTGCATCAGCATTGTTTCAGAAAAACAGTTAAATATTGACAGTTTGTGTCCATAGATAAAACATTTGTGATCTATGACCGTATTAAGACCTGAAACTAAAAGCCACATGCTGCTTAACAGTATAACATGGAGTGATTTAAGCATTTTACAGGCATTAATAATGCACCTTAAGTGACTAATTGTGTTTTAATCTTACTTTCCCACTTTCTACGCAACTAAATGAGGAGATTTAAAAAGCTTGTTGTTTTTTAAAATTTAATTTTTGTATTCATCATCTTTTAGTTGTTTTTATTAGCTAACAACAGACTGTGATATACTGTTTGCATGTGATACAATTAACAAAAGAATAACCTGTACAAACAGCAGAATAGCACATTAAAATAAAAAAATATATACTTTATTTAAGTATATATAATGTATATAGTTCTACAAAGTTTGTAAAAAAAAAAAGGCTGAACCAACACACTTGGGTGGGCACTTGTGTTATACTTAATTTTAAAGACTTTACTTGTTACTAGTAAATCTGCTAATTATGGAATAGTCCAAAACTGTGTTGTTATAACCTTGTGCCTCCACCCCAACCTTTTTTTCTTTTAATTTCCGGAAACAGTGTTTGTGAATTAAAGCATGATGTTTACTAACATCTAAACTGAGCAACACTTTTCAGATTGTGATCAGGGTACAGGGTGAATTAAAAGCTTCAGCACAGAGTAATGTGCTGCTCGGTACAAGGCAAGCTTTGATCTGTAACTGCTGTCACACACTAATGAATTATATAATACTGCTTTGATGTATCTTTGGCTAAGATTCCTTTAGATTCCTTCTGTTTTCCTCTTTAAAACAGCTTGTGCTGCCATACTATGTTTTCAGCAACAATATCCTATGGTATTTCGACAATGTATAGTTTTGATTGTGCTGCAGGCATGGCAGATAGTAAAGGAAGTTCTCTGTTTATTATAACAAAAGAATTGAGTTAAAATTGTGTGTTTCTGCTTGCATCAGGCAGATCAGTTTTCTGGGTTTCATATCCGCTCCGTCCTGTGTGTGCCAATATGGAACAGCAACCACCAAATTATTGGTAAGTTTATTATTTCATTTTTGGCCTGTATATTTACAGCTGCGCTCAAATGTTTGTGAACTCTTTTGATTTTAACATATTTTTGCATAAATGTTTGCATAAAGGTTTTTAAACATGTCCTAAACCAAATTAAATAAAATTTTATATATTAATTCTCTCGTTCATTATCTTCTGCTTAATCTTCTACGAGGGTTGCGGTGGGCCTCCCCATGCCAATCCAGGGGAGATCGTTTTTGGCGCTGGGCAAAAACACCCAGGACAGCACACACTATATAGGGCAATTTAGAGCACTCAATTTACCTTGAATCCATAATTACATTTACATTACATTTAGTCATTTAGCAGACACTTTTATCCAAAGCAACTTACAAGTGAGAGAACAACACAAGTCAGTATTATTAGTATTATAAGGAAGAACCAGGTACACTGTAGCACCATCAACCCTTCGCATAACTCTATGTGGCTTTTTTATTTTTTTTTATTTTTTGCATGTCTGGGTGTATCAAAGCGTGGGTGGACACTATCAAGAAATGAATTAAAAATCGTTATAACCATGCAACAGCAAGTGAAAGTGCAGTACAGAGTCAAGGATGTGTTCATTCAATAGAAATATAGTTTTTTTTCCCTTGAGTTACTCACAAAAACTTAAATCTAAATTTTGTAGAGAAGGAATGTGGACATCCACTACACAGGAAGCAAAAATTAAAGCATTTGTTAAAATTAGAATCAGATTTTTCATTGCCAATTCCTTTAATAACTGAAGCACACTCTTTAGCCTACAATGTTTTTTATGTAGTTTTATTTATTTAATTATTTCGTACAAAATCTGTACAAGCTCAACAAGGGAAGGTCCGTTTTTTACACCCTGCCAGATTGGAAAGATATAACACAAAGGCACCTAAGGGTATTCCCACTTCAACTTACTGCGTCATCGCTGTCATCATTATGACACACTCTCACACACAAGCCTATGCACACACTTCTTTCTTTTATCCCTCCAGCCACACACCCTATCTAAAACACTTCTCCCATATCTCTCTCTGTCCCAAATTATCTGACACCATTTACAAAGGAAAGATTCAAATCACTGTTATAAGAGTTATAAAATGTCAGAGACACTGCTGCATAATTTAATTAAACTTATTCTTTTGTTTAGAGTCATTGCATTATAGTATTCTTTAATCATCTTTTATCTTTTTAGATTTCCATTAGAAACACAGTGTTGGCATTTAATACAAAAAAGTAGCTTAATCCTTCTAAAATGGTTAAGATTTATTTAGTACTTAATCATTTTCTATTCTGTTTTTCAACTTTAAGTAAAAGACAAATGCATGCTTACAAATAATCAATTGGGTAATTGGATTTATATATGCAATAATATGCAATAATTATAATTATTATCATTCATTAACATTCATTTATTCAGAGTTTTATCCAATGACTCCCAAGTAAGTGTATCTGCCCAACGCCCACAACTTTCTCGTCTGGATGGGCATGGGGAACCCCACTGTGACACTCGTAGAGGATTAAGATAATGAATAAATAAATGAAAAGTATAAATAAAATAAAAAATATGTGTCCCAATAATGGGCATGTCTCTGTCCCTATTGCTTTTAAATATGTTGTAGACATTATTCGCATTTTTGAAAAAAATTTTTTTTTTTAATAATTTAAACAATGGAATTTCTTCGGCTTTAAATACATGTTCAAATGAAGTAACAAATCATAGATTTTCTTTTTGTAATGTATTTTTATGAACGTATCTCAACAATCCACTAAATATGGTACCACATACGTATGTCTAAGTAATGCTTTTCAAACTCGATAACTGAGTTTTTATAATACTGATCCAGAAAGGAACCATAATGTAAAATGTCATATCTTAAAAGTTAGGATTGATCAAACTCTAAATATGAAAACAATCTTAAAGCTCAATAGAAAGCTGACCAGTTGTGAAGCTGCTTAAAGTTGTGAGACCATTTTTAAAGGGACAGTTCTTCTGATTTTCCATTCATAGACCGATATTGCTGTAAGGTTGTTAATACACCTACCAGAGCCTGAAGCACAAACACAACTCAATAGTCTGTTATTGTCTTTTCATACTAGTGCAGGGTGAAACCAAACTACACAACTGTTAATGTACGCAGTTTTTATATGGTTTAATTCTTTTTGTCCACACAGAGAATGTGTTTTTAATGTAGGAGCAATTTTTTAAATGTCTGCATTGTGAGGCACCAAAACATCCTTGTCATGTGTACAGAAAAGCCAAAGTACAACACTATTTTTCCATTCTTTAACATTGTTGTATGCGTTGTTTGATTTGCCAATTAAGTATTACTAATGCTAATATTTATCTCAATAAACAATGTGGTTTAAGTTCAAAGCATTATATATGGTGGAAAAATAAAAAAAAACAAATACAGAACCCATAATAAATAATGTAACAATATGTTGAGAAAAGAAAAATATGTGGGAAAAGAAAAAATTTATAATGCAACCTAAAACTAGAGTACAGTAGATTGTCAGGTAGTTTCAGTAAATATATGAAATGCACAGTTAACAAGACAAACATACATCACATCAAAAATATACAGTACTTAAAGCCATAAACTTGTTTCATATTCATACATACATACAATGAACACATAACTGGACAAAAAATACAGCATGAAATACAAAAAAGACAGCTAAGGCATTTCAACTTCAAGCTTCATTAGCAATCACACTATAACTACCTAAGAATACACACCATGCAAATCTCAAAGCTTTTTAGAAGAAGAAAAATGCTATATAAACCAGTTTAGCAAGGTCGGGATTGTGTATTATACAATTCTAAACAAAATAGCAAGGATGGGAGGACAAAATTATTCAAATGTCTTTTTTTCACCTTGCAGGTTCATTAAATCATAGTTTTAATAGACATAAAGCCCTGGTTGCAGTCAAATTGTGTTCTATTACGTTTCTATTAAGCAATAAACTGAATGTACAACAGAGATTTTAAAAATAATCAGCTACTAATGGTTATGATGTTAAATAATTACGTGTTACAGAGATTCTATGCACAAAGTTCAAATAATTGTGTAATTATAGTTGACAAACAGTTATTACCATAATAAAAATATGTTATAAAAATATACTAGCGTTATAGTTTTCCTGAAGTTGTAACCATAACACTGTGTATTAAGAGTTTCACCTGTAGGGCTTGATTGCTAGTCATGTAGCTGTACATCTATATTTTTAGAACTTTAGCACCAAGTTCATATGCCAAGGGCTTAGGTTGTAGAGCTGTGTATTTTAAAAAGCACTGTTAAGTGTTTGGAGCAACACTGTGCTCTGTGCAGTTCTTTGTAAATTAGCATTGTCTAGGTGGATGAGTGGAAAGCTTGGGGGAGTATGTCGATCAGCAAATTAGGTTTAATTGCCTTTGAACATTCATCATACTGCTTAGATAGTAAAATTAGAAATGACGACATTTTTATGTTATAGAAATCCAAAGCTACAGGAGTTATAACAGTAACCACTAGTTTACATCAGCTATGTACTTGGGTTGTTTAAGGGGAATTAAGACATTAACATTTTTGTCTTGCAGGTGTAGCACAGGTGCTAAACAGGCTGGATGGAAAACCATTTGATGATGCAGACCAAAGACTGTTTGAGGTGGGAAATCCGAGAGGATAATTAAAGACATGCTTGCTGTTTAATGCAAGAAGATTTCTTTTTAATTGAAGATAAATATGCAGTGTCTATTGTCAAGTGAAGCACACTTGTCATAAAAATAATGTTAAATATACTGTGTATTAATATAAATGTTAAATTTAAATATTGGATCTAATTGTTAAATGACAAGCTTTTAAATGTTAAAATACTATATTGTTATATCCACTATATTGCCAAATTATGCGCTCATTTGCCTTGACTCACATATGAGCTTAAGTGACATTCCATTCCTAATCCATGGGGTTCTATATAACGTCAGTCCACTCTTTGCAGCTTCAACTTTTCTGGGAAGACTGTCCACAAGCTTTAGGAGTGTGTTTATGGCAATTTTTGACCATTCTTCCAGAAGCACATTTGTGAGGTCAGATGATGATGTTGGATGAGAAGGCCTGAGTCTCAGTCTCTGCTCTTTAATTCATCCCGAATATGTTCTATTGGGTTAAGGTTAGGAGTCAGTGCAAGCCAGTAAAGTACATCCACACCAGACTCATCCGTGTCTTTATGGACAAAAGTTGGGAGCATGGAATTGTCCAAACGGTCTTGGTATGCTAAAGCATTCAGAGTTTCTTTAACTGGAACTAAGGGGCTAAGCCCATCTTTTGAAAAAACATCCTGTAACAGGTTCCTTAGCCGTGGGGGTGGGATATGAATGCAGACCACTCAGGGGGGCACGTTTCAACACTTTATTTTTCTCTTTCCGAGCTCGCGCGTACGTCTCTCGTCTCGCCGGCTCTCTCCTTTCTTCCCCCACTTCCGGGTCCCTTTCACTGTAACTCAGAGAGCAATTAGTCATTACTTCGTCCTCAGACAGGTGCAACCGTTCACCGGGCCCGGCTCCCGTCTACCGACCACGCCCATCACACCCTCGCGCCACAATGTAGTATATAAATTTTATATCTGTTTTTTAAGGGCAAACCTTTTGTAATCAATTATCACAAATATTAAAATGTTGCATATGCAAATTACATCCATTTGATTATATTACATCCAAACTGCATTTCTGTTTATCTTAATCTAAATATTATGTTAAAGCAATTTAAGTAGTAGTAAGAAAATACAAGAGAAACAAGGCCTCTGCAATAATTCCCATTCCAACATTCGTTGTTTAATTCAGTAGAGAATTAACTGTTTGCCTTAAACATATAGGAACGTTAAAGAAAAGGCTGGACTATGCAACTTCATAAAATATATAAATACACACAAGGCTGCTCAGGCACAGTGGAGCTCTTCCTCTTCACCTAATACCTCTGTTTGAACTTTGAACCAAATAACAATTTATTTTTAAGAATTGTATCATGGATACTTCCACTAATGTTACATATATTACAATGGTGGGGCATGTCGAGTTGGAGAAGTATAGATATCTTTATTTTGTTATTGTTCTTGCAGTTTATCTATTGATTGTCTTTTTTAATGCTCTTGTAATTTTTGTAATAATCATGAACAAATGTCTTCATGAGCCAATGTACATTTTTATTGCTGCCTTGCTTTGTAATGCTCTCTTTGGAGCAACTACACTTTACCCTAAACTCCTAGTTGATTTTGTATCAGAAAGTCAAGTTGCCTCTTTTAATGCTTGTGTAATTCAGTCAGTTTTGCTTAACACCTACCTTGCATCAGAGTTTACTCTGTTGACAGTGATGGCCTATGACAGGTACATCTCCATATGTAAACCTTTACGGTATACAACTTTGATCAAAATGTCGTCCGTTAAAAAGCTTTTGTTTTTCTGCTGGTTTGTGCCATCGTGTGAAATGGGTATTGGCATGATTTTCACATATCAGATGAAGCTATGTTCTTTTAAAATAAATACAATATACTGTATTAGTAGAGCATTTTTTAAATTGAGCTGTGGAGATAATACGGTAAAAAATATATATGGACTTTTCTTGTCAGTTTCTATGATCGTTCCACCAGTGTTATTTGTATTTTTCTCATATTCTCAAATACTGAATGTCTGTCTGAGAAATTCAAAGGATTTTAGAAAGAAAGCTTTGCAGACCTGTTTTCCTCATCTTTTCGTTTTTATTTGTTTCACTGCCACTACATGTTTTGAAATTATAAACAGCCGTTTAGATACTTATATGCCTCACATAGTTGCTATGATATTGTCAGTTGAAAACATCTTAATAGCTCCTCTAATTAATCCCATTATTTATGGGCTAAAACTTCGGGAAATTAAGAGACTTATTTGGAAAAGAAAGACACAGGCCTTTAGTAATAATGTTAAAGTCAAACCATCCCTTATACTTCAACTGTAAAGATGTATTGCTTTGTTAAATCATGAATATGATATATAATTTAATAAAGTGTTTTGTATCATATATTGTTTCTGAAAATAAAATAAGTTTTTTTTAATAGACCTCTGTGAAAGTTTTCCTAAAAACACAATGGGGAAACATATTTAATATTGTCACTACCTAGTCAGCAATTCACATTTCATAATACAAATAATAGCGTGATATTTCTATAAAATATAGTCTATGCCAATCGTTTTATATATTCAGCCATTGGAAGGTTATCTTTTAGATTACAATTAACTTGCTTTTTCAAGCCTATAAACAATTTTTAACATTAAATAATTTTATGGAAATCAGCTAAACCAAGCCTTGTCAAGTTTGTCTAAATATATTAAGCAATAGTGATTTTTTATTTGTATTTAAATAAAAAAAAAAAAGATGTTACAAGTTACAAAGCCAACTCAACCAAGATTTTGATAATTTTGTCATGATTATTATGTTGCCTATGAGGTATTGTTGACTAAGAGCCAGGATTTGTGCTATGAACCCATCACAACATAAACTCTTAAAACATTTTAGCTACCTAAACTGCTATGATATCCTATTCCATATCTTATCATTTATTCTTTTAAAAATCCTGTCCACAAAAATTTGGAGTGTGTGTAAC
Organism: Xyliphius kryptos; assembly: GCA_025769995.1. NCBI lineage: Eukaryota > Metazoa > Chordata > Actinopteri > Siluriformes > Aspredinidae > Xyliphius > Xyliphius kryptos. Next base: position 9,762 of record JAOUQT010065170.1, read on the forward strand.
TATTCAACAAGAGTTGCATTTGAACATCAGACACTGAAGTAGGATGAAAAGGCTTGAATTACAGTTTATGTAATGTATCTCACATCATTTCCTGTGTTTGAGGGCATTGAGTTCAATTCTCCATGCAGAAGTTAATTTCTTCCAGCCTCAAACTGCTCCCAGAATGCTGGAAGCATACAATCACATTTCCATTTACAAGCTTCACAAGCTTTAATTATCCAAATTTTTATAAACAACTTAATATTTATGAACATAAAAAATGAGTACTTGGATTATTTGTTGCTAACTGTCTTTATAGAAAAATTCCACAAAGGTGGAATATTTTTTATCCTATTTTACTGAATATTTTCTGAAAGGTAAGAAATGATTAAAGATTGCAGGTGACTGCCCAGCGATAGATTGTCCTGGATGTATTTTCCCAGCACCTGAAATTTTCTCCCCTGGATATGCATGGGAAACCCCACTGCAAACCTGGTAGAGGATTAAGTGGAAGATAATAAATAAATTGATTGCAATATTCACAGTCATAATATTTGAATAGGTGGTTTTGAGGCTGCAATTCTAAAAAATATCCATTAATAAAGCAAGAGGTACGAATATAAAGGTAACCACTTTGTAACCGTCATGTAACACCATCATAAACTTAATGGTTCTTATGTCAAAATTGTAAAGACAATAATAATCCACAAAAAGCCATTAAGGCCCAGTTGTGATCATGATCAAACTTGATAAGTTTTGCATCAAAGTATTACAGCATGTAAAAACTTTACACTTCATCCCATAGTGAGTTCATACATCCCATATGATGCAATACAGCAGAGCAGTGGTAAACATGTTTATTACACGCAGGGCAGTAGTCCAGCCTGAGACCATTAAGCCATCAATCTCTGGGGAAATAGGAGCACTGAGGATTCTATTGTTTATGTATGCAAAGAAAACACTGGTAATTAGACCCTTAAGAGTAAAAAAAAAAAAAGTTTAAGGTTTTTATAACAAAAGAAATTGCTCCTAATGGTACAATGGTAATAATGTAAATCAACAAAAGAAAGTAATGAAATATACTGTCTCATTTTATATGTTTAGAGAAAACTTTAAACAATCCACAAATTGGTTCCTCCATAAAGCAAGTCAGGTGGATTTTGATTCATTGACAAATTCTAATCTTCATTGGTTTAACAATTACATTGGTTTAAAATAAAAAATAATCTGTATTTTGGTAAATCTTTTTGATAAAGTTAAATTGCACAAAAAAAATAACAAACGGTATTAAAAAGTTGGTTGTCTTTGACCTGTTTTACTGCTTTTTTTTAATAAAAAAAAAAGTCTGGGGATTGCTGAACTAAAATCATAATCATATGTCTATGAATAAAACTAGTACACTCTTCTAGAGCAATGTTCCTATATACTTACTATATATGAAAATCCTAAAAGTGCTGATATATAAACCTAACATAAGCCCATTTGACGGCCCTGTGTCTCAAAATCTGATTGGTTGAATAAACAGGTTGATCGACACATCTTAAATGCTACTAGGCCTTCAGACAGATTGTTTAAGGCCCAGGCAAAAAATGATGCTAACAAATGATGCGGAAATGTAATGGGTTAAAAGTTTTAATAAGAAAATTCACGTCGAAGCAGCGCAACCAAGAAAAGGCTTTGAAAGGAAATAGACAGACTATTTGGAATTATTGTATTCATGGACAAGTTATTAACATTAGTTATTAAAATTAACATTAGTCTATGATTCAGATATTTTTAGGCCTTCAGAGAAGGTCTTGATGGCCCTGACAACCTGCCACATCATAATACTACTTAATACCTAACCTAACAACAAACACAACTAAGATGAACTATAACTGAGACTGCAAACTAAGCCATGCCAATCAACAGATTCTAATTTCCTAAATGCTTAATTTCAATGAACGGGCACAGTCCAAATTCGTCTCAAAAATTTGTAAGTTTTTTTTTGTTGGACTTAGAACATAGAATGTCAGAGAATGTGTATTATCTGAGGAAATTATCTGTATTATCTGAGTGCAATATACTTTCTTGGCCCAAGTGTAATGCTGGCTAGAGCAATTAAAAACTTTCCAACTTAACTAATAATGATGCTGATGTCATTTGTAAATTAAAAAATATTCATTAAGCAGAGACCACAAAAACACAAAGGAATAAGCCATGCAATATAAATAGCCATGCAAAATTTTTATTTTCCTTGCAGGGTACCAATGCTGTCAGATGTCCTCTGCATAAATGTCTGCAACGAATTTGAAGTTTACTTAATAGAAATCTATGGAGTACAATACTAATGTGACATACTTCTTTTTGGATGGTTATGTAGAGTTGGATAAATTCAGATATATTTATTTTGTTATTGTTTTAATAGTCTACATTTTTATTATGTTTGGTAATGGTGTTGTCATCTTTGTCATTTATACCAATCAGTCACTTCATGAACCAATGTACATATTCATTGCTGCCTTACTTTTAAATTCACTTGTTGGACCAACTGCACTACATCCCAAATTACTTGATCATTTTTTATCTGAGCATCAAGTTGTCTCTTACCAAGCATGTATACTTCAAGCTTTTTTTGTTTACACATATCTCACTTCAGAAGCCACACTGCTGTCCGCTATGGCCTATGACAGATATGTATCAGTATGTAAACCTTTACAGTATACTATGTTAATGAAACCATTTGTTGTAAAAAAGCTTTTACTGTTCTGCTGGCTTTTTCCTGTCTGTGAAAATGGTGTTGGTGTAATATTAACATTTCATCTTAAGCTATGTAACTTTAGAATGCGTAGAATCTACTGTGATAATTACTCGATTGTAAAATTAAGTTGTGGAGACATATCTATAAATAACATGTATGGATTCTTTGTTTTAATTATGACTGGAATTCCAACCATTAGCTTTATAATCTTCTCATATGTCAGAATACTTGCTGTCTGTTTTAGAAACTCAAAAGACTTTCGAGAGAAAGCCCTACGAACCTGCTTCCCACATCTCTTGTCTTTTATTATTTTTTTTGTCACTGCTTGTTTTGAAGTTATCAGCAGCAGATTTGAAACAAAAATACCACTTATCATTTCCATGATACTCTCAGTTGAAAATATGATTATTCCCCCACTCATCAATCCTATAATATATGGATTGAAACTAAAAGAGGTTTCAAAAGCAATCAAAAGGATGTTTTGGAAAGAAAAGATACATGTTGAATTCTAATACATCACATGTAATTATACATTGAGGGCTTTGAAAATCATTTGTTCAAATTTTTTTCTTTCCACAGTCCAAAAACATGAATTCGAGCTAAAAACTGGCTGCTCAAAATTTTCCCTATAGTGTGTGAGTGTGTGTCTGTGAGTGAGTGAGTGAGTGAGTGAGTGAGTGAGTGAGTGAGTGAGTGAGTGTGTGTGTGCACCGTGATAGATTGGCACACAGTCCAGCATCCAAAACCTAAAATCCTAGCCACCCTAGTTTCTTGTAAAGGATTAAGATGAGGGTAATGGATGGATGGAACGTTCTTGTTCCTTTGGACTATGCCTTAGTAAAGAAGTAACCAACATAGCTCTAAAAATAGCACAAAAAGTGTATTTAATTTTATTGCTGTTTGTTTTATTACAATAACACTTGCATTGATGTATATTTGAAAATAAACTAATGAATATAATATATCAAAATCTGTCATGTAAATATATATGAACTCTTTCTATAGGAGCAAAAGTTTAATATTATGAGCAAGGCAAACTTATGGAAGCAGGTACAATTACGTTAGAAAGCTAGATGTTTTTTTTTTTTAAAGCTAGATTCATTTTTTCTAAAAATGTTAAAAACATGCACATTTATTTTATAATGATTGATGAGAAACCACATAGTTAGTTTTGTATTGAGATATTTTTCGTCTTAAGGCAAATTCTTTTTTAAATGGATTATTGTAGTAAAAAAAAAACATATTTATGACGGTTCTATGGACAGTAATGCTCACTCTTTTTTTAGGCCAGAGACCACGTGTAGGAGTTAAACCAAATTCTGACAGTTGAATACAAAATACCATGAATGAGGCAATGGTGATGCTCTTAAAGCAAATAAATATTGTGGATTAAAAGCAGTTTCATGCCAACAGCAAGTTTTTTTTTTTAAAGAAACAATAATGATAAACTAGTTGTTAAAATACTAAAGAATTGTCCTGAAGTCGTTTCCAATTGAATATGTATTTGGGGGAAGGTACAATAGTAAAGATAATTGACAAAAAAAGTGATTATTTTGCAACTTGCAACTCAGTTCATGGGTTGGTAAAAATGTTACAGATAGTGAATTGTACAAACAGGACATTGATTTTGACATGATTTGAAGACATGATGATGATCATATGGCAATTCCCTAAAGATTACAGAAGTGATCAAATTCATGCAAGTTTATTAATCTATACAAAATCGTCTAAGACATTTACAGAAGTATTAAAGATGTAAGTCTGACTTTCAAATGTTGGATCAGATTGATATTCTTCCAATGGTAAGTATGGTAAATATTTTCATTAATATCCTGAGGAATGATTAACATATTTTTTCTTTAAAGTAGCTCTTTGTATTTGATCAGAGCCAAATACACCTCGTGAACAATGAGTCAGTTTATTATATAGGCACTGTGTGCAAGTTATAGAAATTATGTGTTCTCTACTGCTTAAACTCTGTTTGGGTTAGTTATAGTTATTTTTTTATATTGGCTAGTTTAGTTAATTAACCTCCAGCTTGTGTTTATTAGCCACATTTTTTTGTGATTATCATATTTCCTTGTTTTGTTGTTTCTTTAGCTCAGCGCTCGCTTTTTATTTACTCAAAAAGCTGATTTGCTTGTCTGTTTAGCGCTAGCTCTTTAGCTCAGTGCGAGCTCTTTAGCTGAGCGTTAACTCCTTTCTTTCATCAAACAGCTAATGAGCTTTACTAGCTCTTTAGCTTAGCATGCGCCCCTTTTTGTTCAGCCAGTCAATGAACACATTTTTTTTTAACTCTAGCTCCTTCGCTTAGCATAGCGCTCTAGTTTCACGGGCAGATTGGATTTTTATTATAGCCTAGCTGTGGCAGTCTGTAGGCTTAGGGATCTGTGCTGAGCACGGAATCTATTGTTCAGTAGACTTAATTGATGAATTAGTTGATTAACTGAAGTTTAAGTATGTTCTTCCTGTGAATACTAAAGGTAATATAAAGGATATCAGTGCTGAAGGACCTTGTAGTTCTGTAAAGCCCCCTAGCTCTGCCCCCGCTTCTCTTTTTACCAAAATTTTCTCAAGTTTAAGTCAATCAGCCTTCTTGTGGCAGTTTCCTGGGTCAATTCTGGAACATTTTACGGTGTGACATTACATCCTAACATAGTCTGACCTGACTGATGAGAAGAAGATTTTAATTTAAATTTTTCGTTATTAATGATTCTCGTCCAATATTGGGCAGAAGGGTCTTGTTTTAACACAATATCCGTTTGTCCCTGGGAATTCTGCTCAGTATTTTCAAAAAGGATCTTATTTGACTGTTCCCTACCACCCGGTTTTCCGGTCTTACCCTTTTTAGCTGCTGATCAAAACAAAACCTCAGACAAACAGATGGCTGTAATGAAGGCCAGTTCTTAGTCTAATGAATAGAAACTTGTAGATACCCCAGCCAACATAACATTTCATAAATTCACTTGTTGGACGAAACTGCACTTTATCCTAAATTGTTTTCTATCAAGCTTTACAGTATACTATGCTAATAAAAAACATGTTTTGTTAAAAAGCTTTTACTGTTAAAGTAGCTTTTTACTGTCTGTAAAAACTGTGTAATATGAACTTTTAATCTTTTCATGTAAAATAATTTGCATGGAATTTGTGTTTTAATAGTGACTGCCATCCCAACCATGAGCTTTATCATTTTTTCGTATATCAGAATACTTGCTGCTCAAAGAAAAGCTCTACGGACCTGCCTCCCACATTTGTCTTCTTTTATTATGTTCATTGTCACTGACATGTTTGAAGTTATCAGCAGCAGATTTGAAGCCAAAATACCGCTCATCTTTTCCATGATATTGTCAGTTGAAAATCCGTTTATTCCACCACTTATCAAACCTATATTATATGGATTGAAACTAAAATAAATTTTAAAACCAATTAAAGGATTATTTTAAAGGAAAGAACAACAGGTAGAAATGAGAGGCACTTAGCAAGACAACCCCTATAAAGGAGTACTTCTGCAGGTGGTGACCACACACCTTTTCTCTGTTCTCATCTTTTCTAGCTGAGGTTTTCGTCACTTATGCATTTTCTCAGTTCTCTCACGAAAGAGGTAGCATGAGACAGTGTCTACAACCCACGAAAGGTTTATTAATTAAGATCTAGGATGTGTTATTTTAGTGTTCCCTTTATTATATATAACTTCTGACACCAATTGTTGCGAATCACAGTAATGGAGACAAGACCAGGTAGTCATTCTAGCAGGAAATGCTCTTTTCATTAACTCCAAATACACAGGTGCACAACTATGCTTTCTCTTTTATCCCACTTCAGCAAAGCATGCCGGGAAACACAGGCTAACACGTTTCTAATGGTTGGTTAGTTCCTAATTGGTTGATCGCCAGCCTACTCCTACATAATATGGTGCCCCCCATGTACCCCATGCCCCCAATGAAATGCAACCAAATGCATTTTGATTCTTAGCCGAGGCAGATTTTCCCTGTGTATGTTTCTTACATACACAGGGAATAAGTTTCTTCTGGACACCGATTTTCTTCCACATTCAAAAACAATGCTAGTAAGTAAACCGGCAAGGCTAACATTTGTCTTGTCAGTCCTAAAAGTCGTTAAGAAAAAATTCTAGTAAAGTTTGGATACGTCACAATTGCTTTTATATCACTGCACTGCCGGTACAATGTTTATGGTGGTCATACTAACATTTTTTTTTTGTCAAATTACTTGTTGAACCTAACTCGCCCTTGATTTTTGCTGCACTTATTAAATTTCAAACGCAACTCTGTTGCCTGCATCATATAACCCTCAGATTACAAAGTTTTTTTTTTCACCATGAATACCACACTTTGATCCAAACAACCTTTTATTAAAAAATAAGAACAGAAAAGTGTACAGGTGAACATTTAGCTGTTACCTAAAGATTTTCCACGTTTTTAACTAATTAAGAAATGATCAAGAAATTACTGCAAATTTATAATTAAAGCTTCTATAACCAGTGTCAGGACAGGAACAAACTAATTTGGTTGTCATGGGTTAGGGGCGAGTAAAGCAACATTAGTAACATTCCTTCAAACGTAAAAAATATAGACAGTATATTAATAGAATAGAATGGAGGAGGGTACACAGGAAATCAACCACAAAGGAATATGCCAGTTTTCAATATAAGGAGACTAAGAAGCCACTTGTCTTTGCAGTAGGATTGTAATGCTAACAGATTCTTTGAATTAATGTGCTGTATAGAATTCTAAGTCAAATGAATGGAAACGTATGGCTCACCCTGCTAACATAACATATTTCATTCTGGATGGTTATGTAGAGTTGGAGAAGTATAGATATCTATATTTTGTAATGGTTTTTACAATCTATCTCTTTATTATTTTCAGTAATGTTCTTGTCATTGTTATCATTTATACCAATCAGTCACTTCATGAACCAATGTACATATTCATTGCTGCCTTACTTTTAAATTCACTTGTTGGATCAACTGCACTTTATCCTAAATTACTTGATCATTTCTTATCTAAATATCAAGTCATCACTTACCAAGCTTGTATGCTTCAGACTTTTTTTGTTTACACATATATTACTTCAGAAGCCACACTGCTGTCAGCTATGGCCTACGACAGATATGTGTCAATATGTAAACCTTTACAGTATACCATGTTAATGAAACCATCTTTTGTTAAAAAGCTTTTACTGTTCTGTTGGCTTTTTCCTGTCTGTGAAAATGGTGTTGCAGGGATATTAACTTTTCGGCTTCAGTTATGTAACTTTAGAATGCGCAGAATCTACTGTGATAATTACTCAATTGTAAAATTAAGCTGTGGAGACATATCTGTAAATAACATGTATGGAATTTTTGTTTTAATTGTTACTGCAATCCCAACCATGAGCTTTATCATTTTTTCGTATGTCAGAATACTTGCTGTCTGTTTCAGAAACTCAAAGGATTTTCAAAGAAAAGCTCTGCGGACCTGCCTCCCACATCTCTCTTCTTTTATTATGTTCATTGTCACTGCCATGTTTGAAGTTATCAGCAGCAGATTTGAAGCCAAAATACCTCTTATTATTTCCATGATATTGTCAGTTGAAAATCTGGTCATTCCACCATTTATCAATCCTATAATATATGGATGGAAACTCAAAGAAATTTCAAAACCAATCAAAGGATTCTTTCTGGGAAAAAAGATTAGTGTAAAATTTTAGGGATTTACCCTTAGAAAGACAGCATATATTGTTTATAAAGTCTTTCCTTGTTTCTTTAATATTACTCATGATGCATACTATAGCACTATATACATTAAAGTGCATTCACTTAGACTAAAAACAAAAGGCCTCATTTATAAATGCAAACATGTTTAAAATGTTATTTTTAACCTTACCAGTGAGTACAGATGTAAAGGTCTAAATAATAAAGCCCATTTTAACAGACAAAGATGGTTATTTGCCATATTTATATTGCTTAAATTATCATTCGTCATCTTTGGCTTAATCCTCTACGAGAGTCGCGGCAAGGTTCCCCATTCCCATCCAGGGGGGAACGTCTCGGGCACTGGGCAAATACACCCAGGACAGGGCACATCAACTGGTTAATACTTTCCCAATAGTAAAGCATTATGCATCAAACTTCTGGGGTGCCTTTTACAGATGATGAATGGGAGAACATTCCTCCAAATACATTTTGGTTCTTAGCTGGGGCAGATTTTTCCTGAGTTTGATGTGAGTTTCCTCTGTCCACTGTTTTTCTGCCGCATTTAAAAACAATGCTAGTAGGTACATGCTAGAGGCTAAAATGAACATGGACATAAATGTACTTGTCTTGTCAGTCTTAAGAGTAGTTAAGACGTATTGCGTAAAATCCATCTCCTGGGGCAACACAGTGGTTTAGTCGTTAGCACATTTGCCTCTCAGCGATTGGGATTCCTGGTTTGAATCCCAATCTGGGTAGAGTTTCCATGTTCTCCCCGGTTTCCTTTGTCTTTCTGTTTTTTTTCCCACATTCTAAAAACATGAAAGGTAAACATGAAGGTAAATTGAATGCTCTAAATTGCCCTGTATAGTGTTTTAAAGTTATTGTTATTTAATTTGATGCATGTGTACCTCATTTCATTTCCATGATACTGTCAGTTGAAAATCTGGTAATTTCTCCTTTTGTCAATCCTAATATATATGGACTAAAACTAAAGGAAATTTAGATTATTCATTTATTCATTATCTTTCATTTAATCCTTTACAAGGTTCGCAGTGGGGTTGCCCATGCCCATCCATGGAAGAACGTTTCAAGCGCTGGGCAGATACACCCAGGACAGGGTGCCAATCTTTTGCTGGGCACTATAATTAAGATTTAGAAAAAATGATACAGAAAAAAAGAATATCTGACTTCCATCAGCTTTATAATATTAAATCTGACAATTAACATGCTTGAATACATGCAACATTTATTTTACATTCCTGTCAAAATGTTAAAAAAAAGTTTCTATATGCAATCATTTCTTTCAAATGTGTAATCAGTAAAATGTCATGTCAATGCTATACATATCAGTCTGAAGTATCCATTTATTTATTATCTTTCACTTAATCCTGTATTAGGATTATGGGGGGCTCCCCATGCCCATCCAGGGGAAAACAATTCTGATGCTGGGCAGATACACCCAGAACAGGGTTTCAGTCCATTGCTGGGCACACATTGCTGGGCAGAATATAAATACACTACCACTTAACTATGATTTTTTTAATTATACACACTTTTTAAAAATGTCCATAATCCACATGTCTAGGTCTTATTATGAAGCTGTCAATAAAGAAAAATACTAGGGTATAAACACAAGGCCTAAAAGGTAATAAAGCAAAAAAATGTTTGTTACGTGGACGGTAGTCCAGACACTTCGACCATTAATCTCAAAGGGACCAATAAACAATAATTAATCCCCCTCAGAATTTATGCAATCTGCACGTTTTTTATATATATATACAGTCAAGAAAAAGCTAATTTAACAGAAAGTATTTTTGGGGGGGGAAATGTTGCAGTGGGGTTCCCAATGCCGCCCGTATATAGCAATTCTTCATAAACAGTTCCTTAACACACTCAAAAAGCCACGTGCAAAGCAATATACATTTTCTTGTTTATACTTGCAATACTTAGTCTGTACAACAGGTGGCAGAAAGAAAAAGTGAATAAACGTGTTTGTTCAGATAATACATTAAAATAAAATCTTTAAATCTTAAATTAACTAATCTTTGTGTTTTGTGATCAGTAATGAAAAAATGGAAGCCTAATTTGTGTGAACATTTTCGTTCAACACATGAAAAAGACATTTCACGTCACTTCACATGTATATCATCAATCATTGTTGCTTTAAAGCGCATTTCCAGAGTGTGCTGACATATTTTGGCCACAGGGTGGTAATATTGGGTCATTTTTATCAAGATTTAAAAAGACTGTAAAAAAAAATATTGCCAAGCTTTACAACAATAAATACAATACTATTGAAGTAGCACAATAAATGACAACAAAGTGTGAATAAAGTTTAATGTATACATAAGAATAAAAATTTTGATTTATAAAACAAGGTTTATACACTGTTCAAAAAAATAAAGTGAACACTTAAACAACACAATGTAACTCCAAGTAAACCACACTTCTGTGAAATCAACCTGTCCAGTTAGGAAGCAACA
>JAOUQT010065171.1:0-10418 GCA_025769995.1 Xyliphius kryptos
ACGTGTGCGTGTGTGTGTGTGTGTGTGTGTGTGCCCAGCAATAGATTTACACACTGTCTTGGGTGTATCTGCCCAGCCCTTAAAATGCTCTCCCCTGGATGGGCATAGGGAACTGGTCCAACCCTAGTAGAGGATTACAGTAAGTTGAAGATAATGAATGAATTGGTTGAAAACAAAAATGCAAGAGAGGGCATGCATTATTGTGAAAAAATCATGGGAAAGATGTGTTTTTAGGCAAGATGCAAAACGAACTACAGCTACACTTCTTTTCAGTGATTTATTCACACTAATGTTCACAATAAAATGTTTACAAACACACTATAATATAAAAATTAAGGTTTCATTTATAAATGCGTTTAATGTATTGAAAGCTAAATCGTTGATAAACTGGTCTTCAGTGACGTAATATAGTCTGGTTTTTAAAGCAAATACTCTTTGCTAAATAACAGGTTTCTGGATTCATTCAATTAAAAACTGCCATTTACTGTACAAATTACAGAACACAGTTGTGATTGTATTATTCGGTACTTTACAATTTAAAATAATGTATTGTAGTTCACGCATTGATACGAATGTGAAGCAGTCAGAGGTGTATATTATTGTCAGTAATGTCATGGCTGGACAAACGGCTCAGCCCATTAGATTCAGAATTAGAATTAGAATAAAAAAAAATAGAATTAGAATTTAAGGACTACCAGTTTTTTAATAAACAATAAGGGCACCTCTTTCCCGTGGTTTATTCACAATAATGCACAATCTCAAGGGCCTTATTGCTTTTAGAATATAGTTACCAATACACTATAATAATAAAACAAGGTTTGGTTCATAAATGCATTAACTGAAAGCAAAATCCTTTTTTTTAAAATTAACTCAGCCCCAAGTAATTAAAAGATTTTGCTTTAAATACTGCTTTCCCATGGCCAGATTACAGAATGCAGTTTATGAAAAACTTTGGGAAAACAATCTATTTCATATCGTGCATTTATACAAATGTGATAGTGGTAAGAGGTGTGAGTTATTGTAAATTATGTCAAGGCTAGACAAGCGGCTTTGCCAATTAGATTTAAGGACCAGAACTACCCATTTTATAATAAAGCAATAAGGCAGGAAAGGGCACGCATTATTGTGAATAAACCATGGGAATTATGTTTTGTTAGACCTTTACACCTCTTCCTATGGTTTGTTCATTCATTCAAATCCATCGTTGGGCACACACACACACACACACACACACACACAGAGAGAGAGAGAGAGAGACTATAAGGGCAATTTAGTGCAACTAATTTACCTTGAATCCATGTTTTGGTTTATTCACAATAATGCCTTGTTACTTTGATGGTTACCAACACACTATAAAAAGAAAAATAAAGTTTAATTTATAAATGCATTGACTAAAGGCAAATTCATTAATAATCCAGTCCATTTTTTAAAATTAACCCTGACGCAAGTAAAAGATTTCCAGTTTCTTTATCAGTCAAATACTGCCATCCAATGGCCAAATTGCAGAACGCAGTTTATGGAAAAGTTTGGGAGAACATTATATTTTATATCGTGCATTTGCGAAGTGGTCAGACTTGTGGGTTATTGTAAATAATGTCATGGCTAGACTAGCGGCTCAGCCAATCAGATTTAAGGACCGGAACTACCCGTTTTATAATAGGGGTTAGGTCCGTATTTTTGTAATAAACAGGTAATGCATTAATTGTGTGCGAGCTGGAGTCCTGGCGATATTGACGTCATTGGAGTACAGAGGAGTGAGAGAGGGAGCGCGAGCGAGCGGTGGGGGGAGCGAGCGAGGAGACTGAGCTCAGAGGCAGCCATCTTACAGCTATTACCCTCACGCACACCGAATCTCTTGGATATTTGGGTTTCCGGAGTGAACGGCAGAATTATAACAGCGGCTCCATTTCTTCAAGGTTACAGTGCGGCAGAAAATCAGACGGAATGCGGAACCGCTGCTCCGGACTTTTGTGTTCAGCGGGCGGACTGCTGCTGCTGATCGGCGTGTGCGCGGCGGAGGCTGCTAAAGGTGAGTCGGGATGTATTCTGTTTATCCTGCACACGCTCTGTCTGTTTCTTCAAACCTGCTGTTGTCAAACGGGCGTAAACGCTTTAAATGGTTTCTCTGTTCAAAATCTTAATCCATGCTGACGCTAGGCACCAAAGATGCTGTGTGTCGGCGTTTTATTAGCAGATCGATGGTGCATCATGATGATTCTGAATGATATTAGCTTTATAATATTAGCTTTATAATTAGTATATCACATTACGGAGAGCAGTTTAAAGACAGACTAGCATATCTTTTGAACGCCTTGGTTTGACTGTGATTTGTGGTTTAAGATTTAAGCTTATTAAATAAAGTCGATGTGACACGAATCTCCGCCAACACCCAGAAGCCGGCCATTTATACACGGCTTTAGCTGTAGATGTGAAATAGCTTTCTTTTCTGAAGGTTTTGTTTCAAAATTCGTTTGTTGTTATTAAGGCTGGCATTAAGGTCGAGTTACAGTCACGTTTAAAACCCAAACAACGTTGTGAACCATAAGAAGAAAAGCTATATACGCATTGCAGATTCTTTACCATGCAGATTATGTAAAAGCATAGAAATATGCTTGATGGTTATGGTTATGGTTATGGTGGTGGTGGTGGTGGTGGTGGTGATGATGATGATGATGATGGCTGCAATGCCACTAGGCCTGGTTGCAGGTGCACAGGCAGATGGTAACATAACACCAATGTCAGACAGAGTGCATTATGTTCTGTAATCTTTCATCAGAACAAAAAAATCAAGAAACTTGCCTGGTTTACCGAACACAGAAATAGCAAACTGGATAAAAATTCTTATTGTACAAATAAAAAATACACAATGACAACACATTACAGTATCAATTACATTGGATTAAAAAGGGTTTGATTTCAGAGGGCAATGGGGACAATGTCCTTTTTGGGGTTGGCATGTTCTTCCTACCTTAGTGTTTGTTCTCGGGGCTCCAATTGCTTTTACAGGTCAAAAGCACACTAGTGGATAAATTAAAACATACACAATGTCCTATTTGTGTTAATGTATTTATCTGTTTCGGGACTTGGATGGGTCAGGCACTGTCCAGAGTGTGCCCTTATTTTCACACTTTAAGCACTGTGATAGGTTTCAGCATTCCCTGTGGCCCCACAGGAATTACATAAGGTTTGTTGACCTTGGTTAGAAATTAGGCATGAATGCAAGTGAAAATGTGAAATTTCTACTGATTTGATTATTTTGCTCTAACGAATAAACTGTTTGTAAAAGATTTATGCAATGTGCTTTGCCACCTAACGATTATTTTCTGTACTGTTTAGAAATGTTATATGATATGTGAATGTTATATTGACATTTATAATGGTACACATTAGCATAGTCAAGAACTGTGATATAAGATTTTGAACAGAGTCCTGTCTTGACCAGGAATAAGTTGGTGGATGGTAAAAATTGTGTAGCATAATGTGGTTGCCATGAGAGGCAGATGGGAATGCGCAGTCATAGGCCAGCAGTCAGTAAATTGGTAGAAACATTTTATAGCTGTTTTTAAAGGTTATCATTTGTTTGAACATTAATTCGTACATTTCTGTTTTGTTTTTTTTTATTCTGAGATAGTGTGTGATGATAGCTGTTGTGTAGGCAAAAAAGATCTATAGACATTTTAAAAAGCATCTTTTAGAAACAGTGTGAGTCTATATCAGGCACGTTAGCACGTACCCCTCTCAGCGCTGGGGATTCCCACTTCGAATCCTGATCTGGTTGGAGTTGCCCAGCCCCTGAGATGTTCTCCCCTGGATGGGCATGGAGAACTCCCCATGACCCTTGTAGCGGATTAAGCAGAAGATCAGGAAAAATGCATGAATGAGTCTAGAACTTTTTTTTGCCTTACCTATTTTATAATTTATTGAGTGTAATAGGGTTAGGAGTCCTATACATATAATAATATAAAACAAGTGGTTCTGGTCCTTAAATCAAATTTTAGCCGTGATCCAGCCGTTACATTAATAGAAAACAATGCACACCTCTGACCACTTTACTTTTGTATCAGTCTGGGATACCATACATTATATTTTTGGTTTTTATAAACTGCGTTTGGTAATTTGGCCACTGGATGGCAGTTTTTGATTGTTGGAGAAACCGGAAACCTGTTACTCAGCGATCAGTGTTTATTTATTTTAAAAATTGGAATAGATTAGGTCACGAAGGAACAGTTTATTAAAGATTTTGCTAACAATAAATGCATTTATAACAAATACCTTGTTTTTTTAGTATGTTTTTAACTGATTTTTAACAGCAATAAGGCACTCAAGATTGTGAATTACTGTGAAGAATTCATGGGAAAGAGGTGTAACAGTAATCTGCTTTGCTTCATGCCTAACAACACCTCTTTCCCGTGATTTATTCACAATAATGCATGCCCTCTCATGCCTTATTGCTTTATTAAAAATGTTCATGAGGTTTTGTTATCTCATGCCTTTAGATAAATTTGCTGTCCTTAAAAGTTTAAACAGAAACTTTAGTTGGAGTAGCTGCCTTTCACAACTGTTATTGGCACAGTAAGATGAAACATTTAGCATCTTTAAAAAACAAAGCCAGAAAATGTCTGTCTTTAGGCTATATGGTTGTCACGTGAACTTGTCATAGTATGACAGTTCTTCAGTATCAACTCTGTAGGCATACATCTATGTTCATAGATTACAATAAACCCAATAAAATCCTTGTGTATTACAGTATTGTTTGTGTTCATTGAGGAAGCTTGCACTCCTTCAAATGGTATACCTTTTCATAGTGTCTTGTGAAGAACTCTCAAAAGAGCATTGTTCCTCTCCCACCCTAGCGAGAGAATAGGGCAGAACCCAGGCTATTGAGAAATGACAAAAGTATACAGCGTACAGACAAACAGTTTTTTTCTTTTCTTCTAGTAGACATTCATCAAAGTGTACATACACATCAATACAGGTATTTGCTTCTTAAATAAAATGTCCTGTTGCAACATGTCCCAATCAGTTTAATAAAGTAAGAATGATTTTGGCTAGTTGATTTTGAAAACCATTTTTTTGTTTTAAGCTTACTATTTTCTGTTATAGATATTTCACCGTGTAATTATGGGGTTTATGTAGTATAGTAAGTCAATCTAATATGTCAGATGCATTTGGTTTGTTTAATTAATTTTTTTTTTTGCACAAAAATCATTTAGAAATTAAATATGTTATTTTTTAAACCAATAAATATTAAACCCTTTATTCAGTAAAATTGTGACTTTAATAAGTTTAATTCAAACGTTTTGTTAACTGGGGCGGCACAGTGACATATCGGTTAGCATATCCACCTCTCAGCACACGGGATCCTGGTTCTCTGCTTTCCTTTCACAATCCAATAACATGGATTAAAGGTGATCTGAGCTGCTCAAAAATAACATCTAATGTTCCCTTATACAGTGCGTTTCTATGTGAGCATGCCCAAAGCATGAAATTTTGACCCCTGCATGGGCATTGAAGACCTCCCACCAACCGTAGTGGAGGATTAAGTGAAAAGTAATAAGACGTGAGGAGACTTTGTTTAGTGTAATTCCTGTTTTTTATATTATGTCGTATTAATTTACACAAAAGTAAAAAATGTCCATTTTTGAAACTTGTTTTAACTGTTCATGTTTTATTTAGTTGTAGATCTCCATAGTTAAGGAGTGATCAATGAAGACATACTTTTCTGTTTCAGAAACAGGCAAGTTTAATCTGAGAAGGATCTATAGATCTTTTTCCCTGTGGTTTAATTACAGGTAAAGCCTATTTTCTAAGTTAGCGGTATTTAATTAGAATTCAGTAGGGTCCAGTTAGATGAAATTTGTCAGGTCAAGACCATTATAGCTTAAAATAAACAGTGAAAATTAAATCAATAGTTTATCGAGTTTGGTTTGCATTGCACAACTTCTGTGTCCAGACCCGGCCTGCCTATTAATGACCTCTCTTCTAATTGGTTACAACATTTACATGATCTCCCAAATTATGCCAGAAAATATCTTCCTCAATCTAAACATGAGTGTAATGTAGTGTAATCCGTTTGAAACCGGTAACCAGTATGGAGTTTTTTTTAATGTACACTTTTGTTTATGGGGTTACCTTTGATACAACTTCAGGCTTTCATATTAATTTGGGTTCTAATTACAGATTTTTTTTAATTGTAATTTGTTAATATTAAAATAATCTGGGTAATATTTTTACACTGTCACCTTTTTACATTTCATTTATATAAATGCCATAAGAGACATTGTTTTATTTTAAGAGATAAGAGATATGTTTTATTTTTTAATGTTATGAATAAAACACATGCAGGTGAACGTTGTTGATATTGACATTTTATATTACATTTAAAAAACAGATCACCTATTTCTTAGTTGCAGTAGCTAACAGTATGTTTTTATGGCTGTTTAGTGGCATTCTGTAAGTGTATAGCTTTTCTAATAAAAAAAAATACATACAGCAGCATGCTTTGCATTTGTGCCTCCCAGGCAGACGCTTTGCCTGTTTTAACAGCGCTGACTCAGTGGGACGCTTGGATTGAACCTGTTTTGTTACCATGATTCCTGATGGTAATCCAAAAAAATCCTATTTGCTAAACCCAACTGCATGAGGTAAACCTAAATATAAATATTTTTTTGCAATATTTTTATAGGTATACACCTACATTGTATTCTTTACCAAACCAATGGAATTTTCCTGGTTTTCTTACACCGAATTACATTTACATGATTTGGAAACTAAATTAAATATAGAGCATACACTTGCTAAAGTGAGACCAGGATGTAGACTCATTGCCTGTTATTTTTTTCCAACTTTTAATATGGAATCAACACATCTTAATATTTTAGGAGTTTGTTATTCTGTTAGATTAAACACTAACCATTTATCTTAGCAAATAGAAGATGTACAACTATGATGGTAGGTTATAAATAATAGGTTAAAAACAAATTTCAAATTTCCTCTGCTCACGCTGCTGTGCTACCGTAACAATGACTTTTATTGGCATAAAATAGTTATTGACAGGTGGATTCATTCAGATGGAGCAGTACTAAAGGCCCAGGTCTAAAATGCATGGGCCGCTACTGTATTTCTTTGTAACTATCCAAATGTTAGGAGTGTAATCATATGTTATAGTTATAGTTTAGTAGGTTCAGTACATTGATTCACTAAAAAAATCTACATGTAGTTGTACAAATGTCAACCGTGAACAGTTTCCTTTCCTTATAAGAACAGAATCGTTTTGGCTCATTTGTTTGATTTGTTTTCATTTTCTAGTGAAGTTTAGATCTCGGTTCCACCGATTTCAGTGCCGCAGTCTCTACTAATGGGGAGCTTTGTGAATAGGTGAAATGCCAGCACAGACAATCCCAGATTACAAACTCAACAAAGTTAAGGAGGCTTGTAGAAAAACGTTCACCAGCATTCCACCAGCACGATGATACAATTTTCTGGTTCTATTTGAAACTCTAACTGCAATATAATTAAACAAATTGGGAGAACATTTCAAGTGCTGGGCAAATACACCCAGGACAGGGAACCAATCTATCGCTGGGAACACACACTAACTTACACATGCACACAGACTATGGGGCATGAGTGACACATTATGCAAGTAATTTGATCATGCTAATGCCCCTTAAATAAAATTAATAGAATTATTCATGCAATTTATGTATTAGGCATATGATCTAGAAATAACAACATACAGTTACATAAAACTTACTTTGGTGGAAACCCAGACACTTTACCACTTCAGGCGGTTTTCATTTGACTCATTAATCTGTCAAGAATTGGTGATTTATTGTTGTATTATAAAATAGTCCTTCGACTTTGCACTTGTGACCAAGTGTGCTTTTTAGTTTTATCTTTTAAAAAGGTAATCACTAATAAAGCTACTGAAACAGTCATACCTATAATCACTTCAATTTAAAATGTTTTTTGTAGTAGAGAAATATTTAACTTTTGTATTAACTGAGAAAAAAAAGTTGATTATGGATTTAGTTTTCTACTGAAATCTATACTGTATTAATGTTATGTTATTGTTAAAAGAAATATTATCCTCAAGCTAGTCTGACACTTGTCACACTGGAGATTTCATTTTGTTCCTGGAGAATTGGCACTTTGCTGTTGGTACTTTAGTGCGTCACAAGCACTCTATGGAAGCAGGTTACCGGAGAGCACATTATCTGCAGCTAAGCACTGTGTTTGTTGGACATTTAGTTGGGTTGTGTGGTTCACTTCACCTTTAATGCCTCCTTGTTGTGCTGTTTACAATGAACCCCCCTTTCACTGTAACTCTGCCCTGCAAATATTTTACCTTGTTTGTCATTTGAATGCTTTCTTAGACGGATCACATCATTGTGATCAAATCCTATCTGCTTTTTTTTGCACAATAATCATGTTACTGATGCACACACACATTGACTACTGTACACTTTTAAACACTTTACAATATACATATATTAAAACATTATTTTTGCACATTTTTCCATTATTGCACAATTATTATTCAATTAGTTTTTACAATTTTGTGTCTCTGTTTTCTCTTATTGGCTGCTCAGTTTCCTTTGGGATCAATAAAGTATTCTACCTACCGACCGACCGACCGACCGACCTACCTACATACCTACTTACTTACTGTTGGAGTGTTTTGGGTGTAATGAAGAAGAAGACAGAGCAATGACTTTCTAAAACTCATAGGCGGTTGTCTTTTGTCACGACATGTTCTGATATTTAAATTGGACCATTGTATGTGTGATGATAAAACTCAAAAATAAGACCAAATACCCAGCGATGGATTAGCGCCCTGTCCTGGGTGTATCTGCCCAGCGCCCGAGATGTTCTCCCATGGATGGGCATGGGGAACCCGCCCGCAACCCTCATGAAGGAAAAGCGGAAGATAATGAATGAATGAATGAATGAATAAGACTAAAATAACAAGTTTAAAAAAGACATAGTTGGCAGATCATTTCAATTGTATGACTTTGATATACCCCAAACCCTTTGTGTCAGACAGCTTCCTGAGAAATGTATTTTTTAGAGAATGACGTAAGTTCAGTCATATTTTATGATAAATAGCAATAAGTAAAGTATTCTGAGTCTGAAGCTGCTCTGTTAGTTCATTTTAAAATTACTGTCAGCTAACAATGTACAGAGGAAAATGTTATGCATAAAAACATAAGGTTTAATTTGATTACTCAAGAGGACTGATTATAACTACCATTGTGTGTTTTTTTACAATTAATAACTACCCTGACATTAATTAATGCCTTTTAAGAAATATAAAAATTTTTGCAATCATAACTTTTTTCCTGTTTAATTCTTATTGCCACACTGGGGAACTCTTAAATGTTTATTTTTTAAAATACTGCATAGGTTCATTGATTTTTATTATGTTTTTTTAGATTACATCCACATTATTAAGTTACGTTGTTATTTTAAAACAGTATTTATTAAAAAAATATCCACATGTGTAAAATTGTTTTAGCTCTGTATCAGAATAAATCTGTTACCAGGCCCTGTGTTTGTTTTCTTTTCAGTTAATCAACTTGCATGCTCTTCCCATTTAGTTTATTAACTGTTCTGTTTTCTTATTGGTTCTCCTTTTGTCATGTGACAGGGACTTTTATTTTATATTAGCTCGGTTTACGTTTGTCCCTGTGCTTTATTGTTTTTGTGTTACGCGTGTCTATTTTGTGTTTTTGGCTGCACGTAATAAACGCCATTTACGTTAACCTGGCAACCTGGCTCTTCTCTGCTCGGCTAGAGTGAGCACTCGTTCGGGTTCTGTCGTGTATACGTTACAGAATACAGCACCATATCATATCGGAGCCAGTTTTGCCAGGTGAGCGTCTTTTTTTTTTTTTCTTTTTCCGTGTTCGTTTTTTTGTAGTCGGGTTTAGTATGGCGGCCCCATGGTGGTGAAACGAGGTGGTGGTTTATCGTTTTGAGGTGGATTCAACGGGCTCCGAGGAATTTTATTCCGAGGAGGAAATGCTTGAATACTACCTCAGCAATTACTGTACATCCTCCCTCGTCAGACCCTCCTAAATTTGCCCGGGTTGATCCCGGATTTCACCCGTTGTGCGACCAGGCGGCTGCAGCCTACCTTGTCGCCGAATCGGAGGTCCCAGTGCAGGCGCACCTCGCATGTTAAACGCGCACCCGGGTATCCGCTGTGGGGTCCTCTCTGTTCGGCAACTCCCCGACGTACTCCATGGACAGATCATTCCCGCGGCAGTTCTCGCAATCCCGTTCGCACGCCTAGTTTCGTCCACGATATCGTTCGCACACCCTGTTTCGTCCGCGATCCCATTCGCACGCCTAGTTTCGTCCACGGTCCCGTTCGCACGCCTAGTTTCGTCCACGGTCCCGTTCGCACGCCT
>JAOUQT010065177.1:0-10418 GCA_025769995.1 Xyliphius kryptos
ATTTTTGGAATGTTTGATATCTCAATGAGTGTAGAGGTTATTCTATATATCTCTGCCAAATTTAAAATTTGTGAGGTGAGTGGAAGTGCCCAATTTAATCAGGGCCCGTGTTTCAGATTGGGTCCCCTGGTGGGCCTCCCGGTGGGATTTTGAAAGTGAAAACTGCTTAGTTGTTCCAAGTGCATGATGGGGAATCACGGTGCCAAGTTTCAATCTTGTAGGTAGTCGGGAAGTGAGAGAATTAGTGATGAGTAAGTGAGTGCTTTGGTTTTTATAGGTATAGATGCTGCTAAATTTAATTGATATTTCATATTTCACATGCTGCCATGTTTATAGGTTTAGTTGTATACCTATATATCTATATTACTCTACATTGTATATTCCATGAGCGGCACAGTGGCTTAGTTAGCACGTTCTTCTCTCATCTGGGTGGAGTTTTCATGTCCTCCCCGTGTCTGCGTGGGTTTTCTCTGGTTTCCACCCACAGTCTAAAAATATGGATTCACGGTAAATTGACTGCTCTTAATTGCCCTGTATAATGTGTGTGTGAATGTGTGAACAGCAATAGATTGGCACCCTGTTCTAGGTGTATCTGCCCAGCGCCCGAGACGTTTTCCACTGGATGGACATGGGGAACCCCACCGTGACCCTTGTAGAAGATTAAACGGAGGATGATGGATGTATATTTAATGTAGAATGTATATCATTCTACATTTTTAAATCTGTTTTAATTTAAAAGAACAGAGTAAAACTGGGTCCGTGAGCCACAATTCCGTCTTTGTTTCGTGTACCACACGCGATGATAATGATGATAAAGTTTCCTCGAATCCTTGAATATATAAATCTGTGTGAGGAAATGACGAGCTATATTTTGTCCTGATGTAAATCACACATAATGTGGGTAATAATTTCATAACCATTTTCTCTTTTTTCCTGAGACCATGCCATAACGGCTCGTTACCGAAACACAAAGTGAAAGAGAAATGATGTGCAATCTCACAGCAGTCTGAAGAACGGTCAAGAGGAAAAGACCTTTTCACAGTCCTGTCAAAGAAGTCGGCCCAGCCGCTGTTATCTCCTACACAGAGCGAGGTGAGGATTAGCAATTTAGCACATGTGGGTCAACGTGAACCAGGTCAAAAACATACACACTCTGGTTACAAATGTACAAATACACAACTGTTTCAGTTCATTATGTCTCACTTTTTATCATTTCTGATTATAAATCAATCAGTTCATCACTACAGTTTCATTAAAGAAATTTAAAGTGTAAAAATATATTGTATATATAAAATAAATACAAAATATCGACAGATTCAAACCCATTTTGTTTTTTATTTCATACATGGATCATTTTGCTTCTTATCCTAATTTAATTTATGGATATTAATGTATCATTTATGAACCAGGCAGCATGGTGGCTTGGTGGTTAGCATGTTCTTCTCTCAGCACAGTTCAAATCCCAATCTGGGTGGAGTTTCCATGTCCATGAGGTGAGTGGTGGCACAGTGGTCAGGGTATTGGACTATCAATCTGAAGGTTGAGGGTTCAAATCCCAGCTCCACTGAAGTTACCAATGTGGGTCCTTGAGCAAGACCCTCAGCCCTCATTGCTCCAGGGTCCTGTTTCAACACTGAACCTCCACCGCGAACCTTGTACAGGATTAAACGGAAGATAATAAATGAATGAATGAATGTATGAACCCATGCATGCTGTGTACGGGGACAAATAAAAATAATTCATCCTCTTAGCCAATCCGTACGCCAAACAGGAAACAGTACAATCCAGGAATCCCTAAACAGAGTGTGCAGAGCTGAGAATGTGCAGAACTGTTTAAAATGTACCTGACGCAATGGCAAAATGAGCCGCACACAATCAAGCATGT
The DNA here is from genome assembly GCA_025769995.1 of Xyliphius kryptos. NCBI lineage: Eukaryota > Metazoa > Chordata > Actinopteri > Siluriformes > Aspredinidae > Xyliphius > Xyliphius kryptos. Next base: position 1,886 of record JAOUQT010065177.1, read on the forward strand.
CCAGTACCCAAAATGCATTGCTATACAAAGCATGTGAGAAGACTGAGCAAGAGACAGAAAAAAATGGAGAGAATGAACAGCTGAAGAAAATACTTTAAGGATAAAAAGTTTGCAGAAGGGGACAAGAAATATACACAACATATTCATTCATTCATTATATTCCACTTAATCTTCCATGGGGGTGGGGGGGGGGTTCCAAATGCCCATCCAAGGAAGAACGTTTTGGGCGCTGGGCAAATACACCCAGGACAGGGTGCCAATCTATTACTGGACACACACTCACTCACACACACAGACTATAGGGGGCAATCCAGAGCAGCCAATCTATTTTGAATCCATGTTTTTGGACTGAGGGAGAAAATTTACGCCGACACAGGGAGGACATGGAAACTCCACATAGATTGGGATTCGAACCGGGAATCTCCAGCGCTGAGGAGAAAATGCTAACCACTAAGCCACCAAGCTACCTAAACTGAACTGAAGCTTCAGTCAATTTAAAAAAAATCTAGTCCATGTCAGTAATGTTTATACCATTCTCTTATACAAGTTATGTGGTATAATTGTGTGTGTGTGTGTGTGTGTGTGTGTGTGCGTGTGTAAAGCTGGGTAAGTGGGTGCATTAGGAGGGGGTTTACTGACCACAGTGTTCCTCGTCAGCTCCATTTGGACAGTCTTCATGCCCGTTGCAGTGTAGCACCTGAGGCAGACACAGGCTCATATTTCCACATGGGAAATGGCCGAGCGGGCAGATCTCAGATGCTGCATACATGCCACCCAGTCCAACTATAGAAACAATCACACTCCCACATGAGTATTAACATACAAATACACAAGCCACGTCTTATTCACCTGAAATTTACCTGATCACCACCAAAACCTAACCTTAATTGCACATTAAATTAATCGTAGTTGAGCATAAAACCACGTTCATGACCTCAAAGCTTTTAAGCAAATGATAATATTTGATCTTGTATGCACATTGAAATGCTTAGATTTAAACTTGGTTCAATTACAAAAAAAAATAATAATTTGTGGTGCAAGTTAAACTGGATGGGTCGAGTTGGGTAAATAAATTGGTCGAGTTGGTCGAGTTAGATGAATGTTAGGGATGATCAGATGTGCATGGATGAATTTGTTCATTATTAAATGAGTGGCAGGGTACGAGTGGATGAATAGATGGTTGTTTCTGGAGAGTTGGCTGGATGGAGAGACTGATGGATAAGCAGAAGGGTATAGGTGAGTAAAAATGAATGGGCGAACGAATAGATGGGTGAAGCTGGGTGGCTTAACTGATTGATTAGTAAAGGAGTGGATAGATTGAGTTAAAGTGGCAAATAATAAAAGTTTGGTTAGCGGGCAGAATTGTATTTCTATAAAACCAAAAGAATAAAGAAGGGGGAGATAGAGAGCTTGTTTTATCTTTCTTGTTAAAGTGCTTTCCAAGTCGGCTTGAAAAAGATACATGGGGCTAAAAACAGAAAATTAGTATCCATAGCAACCCAAGTGGTGTAAAGCAGAGGTGTAATGTTGTTTGAAATAAAAATAAATAAATAAATAAATGGTGAAACATTTTCAATGGACTCTCATGGGGGGGAAAAAGGCTCCAAAAAATGGGGCGTGGCTCGAAAATCATCTACCATATTACTAAGTAACCTAAGTGGCTAAGGACACTACCATACTGCCAAATTTCAACGTTGTACGCTAAAGGCTGTAGGACGAGAAATATTTTTAAAAAATTGTGCGAGAATTCAAATAATAAAAAAAAAATAATACAAGACACCAAAGTTTGTGAACAAACTTGTGGCTAAAAAACAAACAAACAAAAAACCAACCCAAAACGAAAAGAAGAAGAGGTGTGACAATGTTTGAAATGTAAAAGAAAAGCTGATAAAATATTTTTAATAAATTTTATGGGGAAAAAATATCTAGAAAAGGGGCGTGGCACGAAAACCGTACGACTTCTTGCTCCACAAGCAGCTTATGGGTAGTACGATACTGCCAAATTTCAGCGTTGTGCGATAAACGATGCGCGACAAGAAGCGTTTTGAATAAAATCCATCCAAGAAATGCTGATCAATTAGCATTACTCCCAACATTCCATTCAGCAAACACAGTCGCTATTTTTCTTTTAATAAAAAGATTTCCGCTTTCACGAAGACTGGCGCTGTTCACATTAACCCAGTTCTTTAAAAATTGCAGGGGCACGATATTCCACAAAAAAGTGTATCAGTGATGCACAGACATGAATCAGAACATCGCTGCAGACACGTAAGAGCATTGCATCATCTCCTGAGACAGAAGCTGCATAAACATTATGGTATGAAACATTTCATATCTGCTTTGCTTTTTAAATATATCTATAATATATCCATTCATTCTCTTCCGCTTATTCCTCTACGAGGGTCGTGGGGGGGTTCCCCATGCCCATCCGGGGGAAGAACGTCTCAGGCGCTGTGAAGATACACCCCGGACAGGGTGCCAATCCATCCTTGGGTACACACTTACTCACACATCCACACAAACACACCATACAGGGCAATTTAGAGCATTTAATTTACCTGGAATCCATGTTTTGGACTGTGTGAGGAAACCAGAGAAAACCCACGCAGACACAGGGAGGACATGGAAACTCCACCCAGATCGGGATTCTAGCCTGGGAACCCCCAGCGCTAAGAAGAGAATGTGCTAACCACTAAGCCACCCCATGATGTATTCAATATCTAATATTATATATTATGTAATATATATATATATAAATCTACACATTTCCTAGATAAAACGTTGGCCTGTAGGGGTCAGTGTTGGTTTTGTTGTCTGTATTTAATAGTGTATGGACTCAAGCTGCGCAGTGCGCATTAGACTGATTACAGCTGATCTGATTACAGTTGAACTCTTTTTATGAAGTAACTGTTCTATTTACAGAGCGCTGATCACACCTACTATAGTCGGATCGTATTCTCATTTCTCAAAAGGCAAATGCTTTTCTTATTGATTTGTTTTAAACTTAATATATTTATTGTAAAAAATATTGATAGTTTTTCAATCGTATCGAATTGTGGAGAGTTTTTAAGTATCGAAAATAATCGTATCGTTGGCTCGAACAATCGAATCGTCATGAAGGCTTCAATTTACACTCCTATATAACAAAATCGCAAAATAAATCTACCAAAATCCCATTTTCACAATTTAAAATAAGTGTAGCTTGTGGCTTAGTGGTTTGCACGTTCGCCTCGCAGCGCCGGAGATCCAGTCTGCATGGGTTTCCTCCAGCTTCTCCGATTTCGCCCCACAGTCCAAAAACATGAACTTGAGGTGAACTGACTGCTCTAAATTTCCCCTATAGTCTGTGAGTGAGTGAGTGAGTGAGTGAGTGTACTCAGCGACAGAATGGCGCCCTGTCCTGGGTGTGTCTGCCCAGCGACCGAAACGTTCTCCCTGGATGAGCATGAGAACCCCACCGCGCCCCTAGTAGAGGAATAAGTTTAGAGGATGAATAAATAAATGAAAGAGGGAGGAATAGAATGGCTCTCAAAATGTTCCTCTCTACTCAGGTTCCCTGACCTCGGGGCAGAGATGGTGCTAATTATGATATAATCATATAAAATTATAATCAGTTAAACGAGCCCGTCTGGTGTGGAACGAAGCACCTTCAGCATGCTGTTAACAAATCAAAAGACCTAAAGAAGGAACACCGTGGCCCCATCTCCATCCTCTGAAAATAAGCACAAATCCTACCACCCTCTCCGGCCTGGAAGCACAATCAGTAATGCACTGTTTGAGCAAAAGCTCGGTGATAAGAGGTGGATTCAATCGCTGGCCGCTTTTATTAATCTTTTTTAAGAGCCAGACACACCTAAACAACATGAACGAACCGGCAGCAACAAGGAACACCTGTAGGATTACCACGTCACCAGGATCTGCGCCAGAAACTTGAACCTCAACACACCGCAACGATATGTAAGTGTAGCTTTTCATGGGAGAACACTGACACAATGACACTGTGACACAATGAACAGTCGTCTGTGTGCAGCTTATATACCAGTGTACATTTATTCTTCCCTCAAAATAACTCAACATACAGCTGTTAATGTCTAAACCACCAGAAACAAGTGACTACCCCTTTAAATGTCCAAATTGAGCACTGCTGGTTATTTTCCCTCCAAAATGTCATCTGACTTTCTAGGTCTCAGGTGTGTTTTATTTTGTAGTACAGCTCTCACACTCCATCATACTGCTCACGGAACGTTCCAGCATGGCACCTCATGGCACAGAACTCTCTGAGGATCTCAAAAAACCAATTGTTGCGCTACATCAAGATGGCCAAGGCTACGAGAAGATTTCCATCACCCTGAAACATTGCAGCAGTAAAGTGGCCAAGATTATCCAGCGTTTTAAAAGAACGGACCTCACGTTGGTCATCCAAAGAAGCTGAGTGCACGTGCTCAGTGTTACATCCAAATGCTGCAGAGATTGAGGAGATGGGTGGGTCAGAATTTCAGGGCTCAGACCATACGCCCGGCACACACTACCTCAAACTGGTCTGCGTGGCCGTCACACCAGAAGGAAGCGTCTTCTGAAGTGTGTACACAAGAAAGTCTGCAAACAGTTTGCTGAAGAGATGTCAACAAAGAACATGGAGTACTGGAACCATGTCCTATGGTCTGTTGAGACCAAGATTCATTTGTTTGGTTCAGATGGTTCTTGAGGATGTTTTTGGTGGCAATCAGGTGAGGAGGACAAAGATAACTGTGTCATGCCTACAGTCAAGCATGGTGGTGGGTATGCCATGGTGTTTGGAAGTTCCATTTTATTAAGGGACACGTTTCCATGTTCTCTCGGTGTCCGCGTGGGTTTCCTCCGGGTTCTCCGGTTTCCTCCCACAGTCCAAAAACATGGATTCCAGGTAAATTAAATGCTCTAAATTTCCCCGTACAGTGTGTGTTTGAGTGAGTGAGCGTGTTCCCTGTGGCAGATTGGCGCCCTGTCCTGGGTGTATCATCCCAGCGACCCAGATGTTCTCCCCTGGATGGGCATAGGGAACCCCACCGCGACCCTAATAGAGGAATAAGTGGAAGTGATGGTTGGATGGATATCTGTCATTGGATGTCTTGGGCTTGTGTAATTTCCTTATTGGCATTGACACTGTGGCATGATATCTTATCCTCCTTTATTTTATTGTGTATTGTTATTTTTCTCAAGATGTGCTTTATGCACCTTAGAGGCAAATAAAAAGAGATGGCCTTAGTGGGGTCGCCAAACCATTTCATCTTCCCTGTGCAGCTGTGCTCTGGGAATAAAATTAGCCCATAATTGGATTCAACCAGTTCATTAAACCTTAATCGTCACCAGTGGGAGCCAGACTTAATTTTTAAATTTCTTTTAACACGTCTAGTGCTTTCGAGTCTGCCCCCAGCGGGTTTAGTGGTTTCGAGTATGCCCCCAACAGGTCCACTGATTTTGGGTCCATCCCTATCAGGCCCAGTGGTTTCGGGGACACTTCCAATGGCTTTTATGGTTGTCAGTGCGCCGCTAGCGGGTCTAGTAATTTGAGTAATGCCTATAGGGGTCTAGGGATTTCAGGTCCATCCCTAGCAGGACTATTGGTTTCAAGTACGCCCCCAGTGGTTCTAGTGGTTTTGAGTATGCCCCCACCAGGTCCATTGATTTTGGGTCCATCCCTATCAGGTCCAATGGTTTCAGGTCTCTCTCTTGTGAGTCTATTGGTTTCAAGTATAGCCCCAGCGGCTCTAGTGGTTCTGAGTACGCCTCTAGCAGGTCTAGTGATTAAGGGTCCGCCCCAAGCGGTTCTATTGGTTTCAATGATGCCCCCAGCGGCTCTAGTGGTTTCAAGTATGCCCCCAGCGGTTCTAGTGGTTTTGAGTATGTCCCCAACAGCTCCACTGATTTGGGTCCATCACTATCCGGCACAGTGCTTTCGGGAATGCTCCCAGTGACTTTTATGGTTTTCGGTGCACCCCTAGGGGCTCTAGTACTCTAGAGTTATGCCCATAGCGGGTCTAGTGATTTCAGATCCATCCCTAGCAGGACTGTTGTTTTCAAGTATGCCCCCAGCGGGTCTAGTGATTTTGAGTATGCCTCCAGTAGGTCTAGAGGTTTGGACTATGCCCACAGTGAGTCCATGGTGGCAGGTCTGGTCTCAGCAGGTCTATTGGTCCCAAGAATACTCCCAGCAGATCTAGTGCTTGTGCTGAAAACAAGTGTAATACATGTTCTATGTCACTACCGGCTCCTAGTGACCCACCTTCATTACTCCGGCTTTCCTGACTTGCCTACCAGAACTCCAAGCACCTCCCGTGTATCATTTAGCTCTTGTGGTTCGTTCAGTGACGCAATCAACACCCATGGTTCATCTAGTGCCTCGCTCAACATACACGGTTCATCCAAGGGTTTAGTCGGGTCTGCATGGTGCCTTGTTTGTTATGTTTTATTTAAGGTTCTCCATAATCTCTTCTGACTGAGATTGTTTCGTTGCATGACAGCACCTATGGCATTATTTTTGTTTGTTTCACTGGGTTTTTTTGGCTCTCATAGATGATTTTTTTTAAACAGCGGCTTCCACTGGCCATTTTTTGGGGGGAGCTATGGACATCAGTCTTAAATATGTGGAGTGGAGGAGGGGGATATTTATATGTTCTCCATGTGTCTGTTTGGCTTTTCTCTGGTCTTCACCCACAGTCAAGGTAAATTGGCTGCTCTAAATTGCCCTTAGATGTCGAAGTGTCCGTGTGTGCCTGATGAATGTGTGCCCAGTGATAGATTGGCACCTTGTCTTCGGTGTATCTACCCAGCCTCTGAAATGTTCTGCACTGGATGGGCATGGGGAAAACCCATATTACACCAGTAGAAGATACATTGACAGTTACATTTTTTTACTCATACACAGACGAATTTGTCCCCCATATTTAACCCATCCTTGCATACTCACACGGAGTGAAGTGCGTACACATGTCTGGAGTGGTGAACAGCCTTGTAGATGGCGCAAAGAGACCAACTTGAGTAAGATGTCTTGCCCAAGGGTACTTTGGCCTTGACAATCATTTGGACCTCGAATCAAAACCAGGCCCTTTAGGTTGCAAGCCTAGCTACTTAACCACAAGCCTACGACTGTCCCTACTTATTTATATACCAATATCTGATCATGATTAAACTTTAGATGCAGTCAGGTCATCCAGACCGACTTTTTGCACCAACCAATTTTGGCTTACTAATTTATTTAAACATATTTTACTTTTTTTAATTTATCCAATGATTTTTGAATAGAAAGCAATACTTGTCACAACTAGACTAGATGTCTGATCACACTCTGGAGAGTAAATTGCAATCATCTGAGTATAGGACTAATTTAATGAAGTTTTCGCACTACCTGGAACAGTCTCTGTCCATTTCCCATGTTTCCGGTTTGACGCTCCACAATTACACTTTTGTATATCCCATATGTTCATTTTGCTGTGAGTAATCATTCCTTTCATGCTGTGTGCATTTTGAACAATAAAAGTCATTTTGATTTTGCTCCAGCAAATGCCCGCAATCATCTGTCTCATTGTGTTACAGAATACAGAATCGTTAAAATGCAGGCAGCAGATTTAAATAATCTTTCGGCAGGCTCTATTTTAACAAAGTTTTTGAATCAGCAGCAAGAAAGAATAAAATCAATACTGTTTCCTTTAGTCCAACTCCAAAGAGCAAGCTACAAGCACATCTACCCACTGTTTCCGCCTTTTCCACCCGATCTCTGTTCCAGGCATTGCTATGCCCTCTCCTCCTGCCAAAGTGGCGAAGGGTCTTCCCTGTTTTACTATTGTTTTTGCCCTTGCACTTCCCTCTGGTTTTACAGTGTCCGTGATCTACGCTCTATATTTAGGGATTCACTTGCTTCTCCTTTGGACTCTATGGGTCGCCTCACACGTTAGTTCTGTCCTTCTACCAATACCAGGAGACCAGGTGCTTCCAAGTTCTTGATTTTCTGGTTCTGTCACTATTGGAGAAGAGTCAACCAATGGATGATTTTCTGCTTTTGCCACCAGAGGACATGAAAGACGATTGTTCTTTGCCACACTCACCAAGATTTATGGATGTATTTGAGGTGTCTCCTGCCCCAGAGCTCACCAATGCTATAGGGCAGTGGTTCTCAAGTGGTCTCAGCTTGGGACCCAGATTTTCTCATGGTCATTTATGACTTAACCATGAGCCTGGTGCTTGATCATGCTCTAGAGATTGCACACTTAAGTGTATGTGACTTATTACACGATATAAGATGCAAAATGGCGACACGGTGGCTTAGTGGTTAGCACATTCGCCTCTCGAGGTTCTCCAGTTTCCTCACACCGTTCAAAAACATGGATTCCAGGTGAATTGAATGCTTTAAATTACCCTGTATAGTGTGTGTTTGTGTGAGTGAGTGAGTGTGTACCCAGCAATGGATTGGCGCCCTGTCCTGGGTGTATCTGCCCAGAGCGTGAGTTCTCCCCTGTATGGGTATGGGGAACCCCACCGCGACCCGCCTAATAGATGA
>JAOUQT010065198.1:0-10417 GCA_025769995.1 Xyliphius kryptos
GGATTGGCACCCTGTCCTGGGTGTATCTGCCCAGCGCCCGAGATGTTCTCCCCTGGATGGGCATAGGGAACCCCACCGGAACCCTAGTAGAGGAATAAGCGGAAGATAATGGATGGATCAATGAAAATGCAAATATAAAAAATAAATAAATGTTGGGGAGAGTCCCGGGGGCATAGTGATTAGCATGTTCTCCTCTTAGCGCTGGGGATCCAGGTTCAAATCCCAATCTGGGTGGAGTTTTTTGGAACATCTCTCCCAGTGTCCACATAGGTTTTCTTACCACCGTCCAAAAACATGGGTTCAAGGTGAATTGGTACTCTTAATTGCCCCATATAGTGTGTCTGTGAGAGATATTGTGTGCCAAGCGATAGACCACCATGCCCATACAGAGGAGAACGTTTCGGGCGCTCGGCAGATACACCCGGCACAGGGTGGCGATTTATTTCAGGGGACACACTCACTCACATAGACGCCCAGAAAAACGGAGAACCCAGAGGAAACCCATGAGTACACGGAGAGAACATGGAAACTCCACCCAGAGTGGGATTCAAACCTGGGTCCCCAGCGGTACCCAAGTGGACATGCTAACTACTACACCGCCATACCACACACCGCCATGGCTTCGTGTTTAAATCTGTATTTTATAGAATCTGTCGTCTAAAAGAGGCAAACCGAGATGAATCTTCTCATCGCCAGTCGTTTGAACTGGCAGAGCTGAGATCACTGCATTCCTGACAGAACCACAGTGCCACCTGCGTCCGGGGAAAACCCACGCTGAGCACTACACTCGGTGAATAAGCCAGAAAGTGACCGGAGTCATGATGCTGAGTTGCATTATGAGCAGCTTTGACGGCAAACAATCGTCTCAAGATGTTCTTACTTATACGAGAACAACAGTTTCCACCGATCTCCTTGCATCCAGTGCCACAACAGATCCAGGATCAAACCCTCGTCTTCCACCCCAACACAGAACGGCAGTAAATCACAGACCTTATTATTTACACAGACGTATTGAAGTCAGGCCTTAAACATCTCATGCAATTCATAACTCATTACAGATGAAACTCCAGAACGCGACTGGATGTCGCTCTGTTAGCGGGAAACGTCGAATCCAAGGTGTCATTTGAAAGACGACTCCGGGCAGAAAGACACCGTGAAGCCAAATCTGTCACAGATGCATTTTATAATACAGCAGTTAATTAGTCCCATGGCTTTGTGTTACATGTAGCAGCTGCAAACCAAAAGGCTTTCCAGATTCCACAAAGCGAGCTGGCACCCCTCCCTGTGTCCTCTCTCATCTGCCCTCAAACATCCCATAACAACCAGCAATAATACCTTCGATTTATTGAAGCGTCTGAAGGACCATGTTGCTGTTTTGCAGAAGACCAAACCTAATTTGTCGATGAAGCGTTTTTCAGTCGTTTTATTGTCATTCTGTCTGACTGTTCATTTTCCATCTGGCAGCGCGTTTCGATGCAAACATGGGATGGGCTTCCTCTTCTTGTGAGTTTCTAACACATGATTAAAAGTATGTGGTCACTCTCTTCTCACAAAGTGGCTGCTGTAACATCTGGGGGACGTGGGACGATCTACAGCAACAGCGGAGCGAAGGCTTAGCGGTTAGCACGTTCGCCTCTCAGTGCTGTGGGTCCCCGGTTGGAATCCCGATCTCGGTGGAGTTTCCATGTCCTCCCTGTGTCTGCGTGGGTTTCATCCGGGTTCTCCGGTTTCCTCCCACAGTACAAAAACATGGATTCCAGGTAAATCGAATGCTCTAAATTGCCCCATATAGTGTGTGAATGTGCGAGTGAGTGTGTGCCCTAGATGGATTGGCGCCCTGTCCTGGGTGTATCTGCCCAGTGCCCGAGATGTGCCCGAGATGTTTTCCCCTGGATGGGCATCGGGAACCCCACCGTGACCCTAGTAGAGGAAGAAGCGGCAGATTCCCAGGGTGCTGTATCAACCCTGTGTTCTGACCCCAACCAAGTTGGGATACCTGTAAGTCGCTTTGGATAAAAGCGTCTGCTAAATAACTAAAAAAAAATAACTGAATATATTCCCAGTTCGAATCCTGATCTGGGTGGAGTTTCCATGTCCTCCCTGTGTCTGTGTGGGTTTTCTCCAGGTTCTCTGGTTTCCTCTCACAATCTAAAAACATGGATTCCAGGTAAATCGAATGCTCTAAATTGCCCTGTATAGTGTGTCTTGATGTGTGAGTGAGTGTGTACCCAGCGATGGATTGGCGCCATGTACTGGGTGTATCTGCCCAGCGCCTGAGATGTTCTCCCCTGGATGGGCATGGGGAACCCAGGACCCTAGTAGAGGAATAAGCGGAAGATAATGGCCGAATGGATGGAATTAATGATGATGGCGATGGCTGCTGGTGCCATTACAAGGAGCTACGGATGTGCTATCTGTCTGTAAGTGAGCGGAAATACAGCATATGTTGTTTTTGTGTGACTGCTGCGAGTACACACCTGTTCAAACAACATACAGCTATTCATATGCAGGCACAGAACATGACACCGCCAACACAAGATGTTCGAACTCTACCTCCAGATGGGCAACATGGAAACCTGACCTCTGTTTATATAAAACACTGAAATGTTGACTTTAATTATACAATGCATTCAAATCCACACCTTTTATTTAAAACATAAGCAGATTAGCCGGGCTGCGCTGCGGTGGAGAACTTGATAACAACGCGACTGTTGGCATTCTAATTAATTATACTAATGAACCCTTATAGGCACAGATGAAAACCATTTCAGGTGACGACCTCTTGAAGCTCATTGAGAGAATGCCGAGTGTGCAAAGCAGTAATCAGAGCAAAGGGGGCGATTTTGAAGACACTAGAATATAAAACGTCCATTCATTATCTTCCGCTTATTCCTCTACTAGGGTCGCATTGTAGTTGTCCATGTCCATCCAGGGAGGAACATCTGGGGCGCTGGGCAGATACACCCAGGACAGGGCGCCAATCCATCGCTGGGTACACACACTCACTCACACAGCCACACAAACATACACACACTATACAGGGAAATTTGGAGCCATTCCTTTAGGCAATTTGCGGTTGGTTCCCCATGACCATCCAGGGAAGAACGTCTCGGGCACCGGGTATACATACAAAATCATTTATTCATTTATTCTCTTACACTTATTCCTTTATGAGGGTCGTGTGGGGTTCCCCATGCCCATCCAGGGGAGGACATCGCGGGCACTGGGCAGATACCCCCAAGACAGGGCACACACACACTATACAGAGCAATTTAGAGCATTGAATTTACATGGAATCCATGTTTTTGGAATGTGGGAGGAAACCGGAGAACCCTGAGGAAACCCACACGGACACGGGGAGGACATGGAAACTCCACCCAGATCGGTATCCTAGCACGAGAGGCGACGTGCTAACCACATAAGTTAGTGCTAAGTACATAACTCCTCATGTGTTCATTCATAGTTTTGATGCCTTCAGTGAGAATCTACAATGTAAATAGTCCTGAAAATACAGAAAACACATTGAATGAGAAGGTGTGTCCAATCGTTCAGCCTGTACTGTATACAGATATATACACAGATGCCTTGTCAATTCCACAGGAGAATCAAAACATCATGTCCCTCTCTCCATCGACGCGACAAGGAATAAAGAAAAGTTTGAATTAGCTCTGTGTACAATTCAAAAATAAATTTAGGGACCTGGTGATGAGAATGGCGGTGTCGTAGTGTTCGTGGTGGTTGTCATTGGGGTGGTTCTGACCCTGCTGCCATATACAGAAGTTCTTTAAAGTGGCCTGTGCATTAAAGGTGATATCTGGACCCTGCTGTGTAAAGAAGAGATGAATAAGAATGAGAAAAAAACAAGAATTGGTCATCACTGGCATGAGCGACACAGCGCTGCGAAATCTCTTACCTGTTTGTTGTTTATGATGACTAGCTTCACGATGACGATGTTAATCTGGTTGCCGATGGTTGGATGCTTGTAGATGGAGGCAACCTGGATATAAAGAAAGCAAGCCATCAGAATGGTTTTCAATGACCCCTTCAGTACAGGATCTACCTGAGAAAACCACCTGAGATCTTAATGTTCACCGTACACGCCCTCTTTTTGCTCTATTGTCTGTTTCCTTTACATACCCTACAGATGGATGTTGTAGTTTTACAATTACAGACTGTAGTCCATCTTTTTTCGTCCCCTGTTGGTTCTCTGTTCTCTGTTGGTCAGGAGCATCACAGAACAGGTATAATTTGGGTGGTGGGTTGTTTATTGTCACTTTTGCAGTGACCCTGATGCTCTGAGGGGGTTTTAGTGCAGCAATGCTTCTGTAGTTTCATTTAAACACCTTAGTGAGACTGCTGGGATAGGAATAATGCACCCACCAACTAATACCTGCTCTGTGGTGGAACTTTTAGAAAACAGAGTAAAGGGCATGTACACAGTATGTACTGTAGTCTACAAACAGATGGGAGAATTGTAGACCTACAAAGTCCAAACCAAAGTGTGTCCAAACCTGGTACTACATTCTAATACATTTACATTTGGTCATTTATCCGAAGCGACTTAAAAGCGGTCGCGGCCAGAACACAGGGTTTATGCAGCACCCTGGAGCAATGAGGGTTAAGGGTCTTGCTCAAAGAACCACATGGGTAACTTCATTGGAGCTGGGATTTAAACCCCCAACCTTCTGATTGACAAATAATATTTCTACTGCCTCATTTTGCCGACGCTTTTATCCGAAGCGACTTAAAAGTACCCCAACTGGATGGTCGCGGCCAGAACACAGGGTTGATACGTCACCCTGGAGCCATGATGGTTGAGGGTCTTGCTCAACGAACCACACTGGTAACTTCATTGGAGCTGGGATTTGAACCCCCAACCTTGAGATTGACAAATAATATTTATACTGGCTCATTTTGTCGACCATTTTATCCAAAACAACTTACAAGTATCCCAACTTGATGGTTATTACAGCACCCTGGATCAATGAGGGTTAAGGGTCTTGCTCAATAACCCACATGGATAACTTCTGTAGACCTGGGATTTGAACCCCCAACCTTGAGATTGACAAATAATATTTATACTGGCTCTTTTTGCCAACCCTTTTATCCAAAGCGACTTACAGGTGTCCCAACTTGATGGTCACGGCCAGAACACAGGGTTGATACAGCACCCGGGATCCATGAGGGTTAAGGGTCTTGCTCAAGGAACCACATTGGTAACTTCCAACACCCTAACCACTGAGCTGCCACCTCTCCAACAAAGGATTTATTGTCCTGGAAACTAGCTGGACTGTTAATTAGATCTTTAATGTTAAGCATAAACCGTTGTGAGGACCATCAGATATCAACCTCTTAGCATTCAACTTTTATGAGACATCTTTCATGTGTTCATCTTCAAATTTCTCACCTATGAAATTGTTTAAATCAAAGCAGCTGTGCAAACCTAAAAATTCTCCAGCGGGATTCTCACAGCATTTCTATTTATAATCCAGTCAGTTAGCTGCCGGAGAAATATTTGAGAAAGTCAATTTTGCTCCCAAAAGGCTGCAAAGAACATTCCCTGTGCCAAGATAGAAATGGGTCAGCTTTACCTCCCGAACAGCTCTGCCAAAAAGAATCTCGGGAATTTCTTTAAAGTCACTCTACCTGCGTTTATACGCTTTGATTTCATTGGTAATTTCTCAGATATTTTATTGCAGCCTCTCACTCTTCTGACGACCCGCACACCAATTCACGGGATGAAGAAACGACCAAAGCGGTACTTACAATGGACATCAGTGTGAGAATATACAGCTGGAGGTTGCGTCTGTGGTGTTCCACCATCTTGTAGTCAGCGACCACCATGGCTTCCACAAACCGTGGATAGGAAAGGAAGCGTTTGGCTCGTTTTGGTTTGGCTCGCTGATGAAGTCCTGAGTCGGCGCTATTGTTAGACGAGTGCTGGTTGTCTTCAGCCGATGAAAAGGTGCTTGAGAGAACTCCCTTTCTGAGAGATTCCAGATCAGACAACAGGCTGCCAGACGCCATGCCTTTCTCCACAGCTCCCACATGGCCTGCAAGAGAAATGCAAACTTACTTTGTTCTCATATCTGCTTAGTTAGAAACCGATTTTTAATAAATGCAAAGCACGGCAAATGGGGAACACCAAGCAACAACAACAAATTAAATACAAACATGTGTGCATGCATTATAAATCTTTGTAAATTTCTATTCCATAGACTTATTCACTCATAATAACCTCCTACTGACCTCAATGTGGGCAGGATGTGGCCCTGGAGCCATAAAATGACCTGATTTTTTTATGGGTAGATCCATTGACACTTCAAGTCCCTCATTTGAACCATTACTAGAAGTTTCAAACCAATGGGACATAATGGAACTGGAACCTTAAGGTTTTAGCAAACTGGAAATATGGTCTTCTAATTGGTCCACCACTGTTTTTCCAGTAACGTACCACTAAGCCGTCATGGTACATGGTTAGCTCTGCTGCTCCTAGTCCTTGTTTCTGAATGCACGATGGAAAGAAACTAACATGCCACCTATGTAATGCAATTAAACCAGCTTTGGTAAACGTCCTCAGACTGAAGAATGCGCCTGAGGTCGGACAGTTTAGGTTGTGGTCTGAAGAGAGCACATCAAACCAAACTCCCAGTTACATGCAGAACTGTGTTTAAGTTTCAGTCCTTGTAGCAGATGAAACCTCAACAGCATGGCAGGGCAAGATTACAAACACAAGCAACAAGCAACAGCACTGTACATGTTTATAAATGTTACCATAAGGAGATGATTTATGATTCGACTCGCAATTACAGTATGCAGCATCGAGTCCGGAAAAATAGGGCATCTTAAAAGGGTTCATGCTGGGTGAATGTTGCAACTGAGTCTACATATACAGATATAGATATACATATACATATGGGTGGCATAGTGGCTTAGTGCTTAGCACGTTCGCGTCTCAGCACTGGGGATTCCTGGTTCGAATCCCGATCTGGGTGGAGTTTCCATGTCCTCCCCGTGTCCGTGTGGGTTTTCTCCCACAGTCCAAAAACATGGCTTCTGGGTAAATTGAATTCTCCAAGTTGCCCCATATTGTGTGAGTGGGTAAGTGTGTGCCCAGCAATGGATTGGCGCCCTGTCCTGGGTGTATCTGCCCAGCGCCGAGATGTTCTCCCCTGGATGGGCATGTGGAACCCCACTGTGACCCTAGTAAAGGAATACGCAGAAGATAATGGATGGAGGGAAACCAGGAGAGGGATACCCAAAGAATTGATGATGCCAGTCATAATGGAATGCAAAATGGAGAAATCTGGGGCTTTGAGAAAAGGTTTGTGGTTCTGTCAGGCTTGTGGTTAAGGAACAACCTGAAGTTCCCTGAGGTTCCCAAGTACTGTGGCTGAAGTGCCCTTGAGCAAGGCGCCTAACCTTAAGTGCTCCCCTGGCACCACATACAAGGCTTCCCACACTTCACTAGTGTGTGTTTATATGTGTGTTTCAGTGCACACATGGGTTACATGTAGAGGACAAATTCCTCTGTGTAATCGCACAGTAGCCAAACTCAAGAACCAAACCATGGTCATGTAGACCAACAAAGGTTCTGGTCACATCTGCAAGGAAAAATTGGTAGCTGAAGTACAGGGCTCCCTGAAATTTAGCCATGTGTCTGTTTCAAGATCAACAATAAAGAGACACTTGAAGAAAAATGGGCTGCACCTTCGAGTCGCCAGAGAAAAGCCGTCACTGCACCCATGCCAGGAAGTATCTCGCCTACAATACTCCAAACAGCACAGAGACGAGTCTCAGATCTTCTAGAACAAGGTAATTTGGAGGGATGGAACCAAAGTTTAAGTTTCTGGCCACAACTTTTCATAAATTTGGAAAGGTGTCAACAATGCAAAGGACATGATTCCTACTGTGAAGCACGGAGGTGGATCGCTCATGTTTTGGGAATGTGTGGGCTGCAAAGTTGAAGAAAAGATTTTATCAGCAACTCGTGCATCAGACCGGAAGCTGCATGTGGGACGTACTTGGACATTCCAGCATGACAACGGTCCAGAACACAACTGTGGACTGGCCTTGTCTTTTCATCCATCCATGGGCCTCCACAGGGGCAAACTTTACCACCTCCCGCCTACCCCAATGGGCTGGCCCTATCCATCCATCCATCCATCCATTTATCCGTGGGCCTTCACAGGGGAAACCTTCCCCAATTGCCGCCCAGATCGACCGGCTACAGCAGAACAAAGTGAAGGTCCTGGATTGACCATCTCAATCTCCTGACCTCAGTATCACTGAGCCACTCTGGGGAGATCTCAAGCATGCAGTTCATACAAGACATCCCAGAAACCCACAGGAACTGGAGACTATTTGCCAAGAAGAACGCTTGGACATCTGAGAAAATGAAGAGCCTCATCCACATCTACCACAAACGACTTCAAGCTGTCATTGATGTTCGAGGGGGCAATACACGGTGTGAAGAACTGGGGTATGTAAACTTTTGAGTACAACTGTAGATGGTAATTGGAGGAAATAAACGATGGAACCAGAAATGTGCATGTCCAATCTTTGGGACATGTTGACAGATGTGTTCTGAACTAATTAAGAACCTTGTTCTCTCTGAACTCATGAGCCCTGCAGTGGAACGAGGAGTCGTTCTGATTCACGCTGTGGTTTAAGACTTTAACACGACGTACCCAACACCACTGCTGACGGGAACATGGGGTACTTTCTGTAACAGCCCTCCATAAATGTAGCTCCTGATTATGTTCTGCTTCACATTCCGCTCTTCTGATCTTCTTTGGCGAGGTTTAGAACCGTACGCACGTCTGTATTATCTGTGGGGGTTATTCTGTATGGACAGATGTTTTCTTTTTCCCCCGAGTTAATCGGAGCCACACTCTGACTGATCCAAAAGTGGAGCACATTCGAGAACATTTTGTGTAGATGAAGAACTTTGCTCAGAGCACTTGAGTTTTGGGTGACGAGGTTAGTCTTTATGAACTTCTCTGAGATGAATCGAGCTTTTAGTTTTAGTCAAACCGAGCAGTCTGTGGCCTGAATGTGTCAAAGTTCCACTAGTGAGTCCCCCACTGAGACTCGGTCCTCACAAGGATTCTTCCAACAACATCAGGGAGTTTTTCTTCCCTGTGTCTCTTCGGATTGCTATTTGGGGCTTTAGAACTCAGGAATGCTTTAGAACCCAGTAAAGCCCCTTCAGTGAGGAAAATAAGTATGTGAACACCTATGAAAATCAATGTTAACATTTGGTACAGTCGCCTTTGTTTGCAGTTACAGAAGTCAAACGTTTCCTGTAGGTTTTTCACCAGGTTTGCACTACAGAAGGGATTTCGGCCTCCACACAGATCTTCTCCAGATCAGCCAGGTTTCTGGGCTGAAACCTGTTTGAGGTCCCTCCGAAGATGTTCTATAGGGTTTAGGTCTGAAGACCATCTAGGCCACTCCAGAACCTTGATCTGCTTCTTACGGAACTCCTCCTTGGTTATTCTGTGTGCTTTGGGTCATTGTGATGTTGGAAGACCCAGCCATGACCCATCTTCAATGCTCTAGCTGAGTGAAGGAGGTTGTTCCCCAAAATCTCGTAATGCTCACTCACTCACAAACTCCACTGCTCTACCGGTTTAGGAGTAAACGAGTACCTACAGAGTATTGAGGTCAGACATGACTGTGTCGTGGTTGCTGGTACCAGATGGGTCGGTTTGGTTGCTTTTCTAACTGCTGATCTTTGGTTTTCAGTCCTTGGTTTCAGAGTTCAGTTCTGTAAGAGGGGGTGTCGTCATCAGACAATTGAGTTTTACATTCTGAACTTTGTCGTCCCACATTCTGTTTTTTTAATTGTCCACAGTGTTCTGTATTCTCTGCAAACGGACCCCCAAACTCACTCACTCATTCGAAAAGTCCCCGTCTTCAAACCCCTCTAAATCTGTACCGCTAAGCCATTCACACCCACAAAGGTCACCCCTACCGCTTCCGCCCCCTCCCGACCCCACACCAGCATCAGAAATACAGAGACATTTCTTATAAACTCTTAATTATCAGGAACCTTTCAAATTAGAAGGTTACCAGAGCTGCTGGGGTTCAGAAACCAAGGGTTAGAATTCCCTTCTTCTGATCTGGAGGGTCGATTCTGAAAATCCGTAAATAGAAAAAACAGTTACGGAGAAGAACAGACTTATAAATAAAGAGAACACTAAAAAAAAACATCCTAGATCTGAATAAATAAAATACTTCAGTTGACGATCTTTATTTAGTAGAGAGTGGAATGTGTTGAGAACAAAAGAACATCAAAATGTGGAGATGATAATGATCTCATGGAGGTCGGGATTTGGAATCCTACTCAAAATCAAATGACCGGCTGATCCAACTTCAGTGGAAATTCCTCAAGACAATTTCAAATGAGGCT
>JAOUQT010065209.1:0-10417 GCA_025769995.1 Xyliphius kryptos
GTGTTGTAAGGGGCGGGGGGGGGGGAGGAATTAAGTTGAGGAGGGGTCATCCATGAAGGTAAACCTGCAGAGCATTTGGAAGGTGAAGTCTGTTCCTGTCCTGTATGCACACTGTCGATGCAGTGATCTCATAAAAGACTCGATTTGATTCATCCCTCCCATCCCGATCTATCGACTCCCTCGGGGCCCGGATCGATGGCGGAATGATGGGCCTCCGTCGTCTCCTCCATCCATCCACCGGCCGCATGTTAATGTTATGAATTATTGAGAAAAACAGTTAGTATTGATTGGCGGAGAAGATTGTCAAAGGGGGTTGGAGGATTTGGCTTGGTCGGGCAAGGAGGAGAGAGGTGATGAGATGAGAGAGCGAGCAAGAGAGAGTGAGAGAGAGAGAGAGAGATGTCCAGACAGGTTGAACGGACAGATGCAGACTCCTCCAAAGGTGCCTGACCTCACGGTCAGAGGTTGTTGGAGGGATAGAGGCGACGTCGTGCTTCGTTTCTTTCCTGGCGTTCTGGTATACTTTCACGTCCCACATCCCATAATACATGCTGTGGGTAAAGATGAGATGCTAATTGATTGTAGCCACCAGTTCTAGGGGTCTACGTATCTGTACACTCATACTGTGCTAGGAAATAGAAGGGTTGCGTCGGAGAGAGCATCCGATGTTAAACTGTGCCAAGCTGAATATACTGACTCGCTGTGGCGACCCCTGCTGGAAACAGCCAGAAGAATAAGTAAATATACAGGAGGGGAGGTTGTCATGGAGTAAATGACTCAGATCCACAGCGACTTACAAGAATCCCAACTTTTGTTGGGGCCAGAACGCAGAGTTACACACAGAATCCCTGGAGCAATGAAGGATAAGGGCCTTGTTCAAGGGCCCACATTGGTAACTTCCTGGGATTTGAACCCAAAAGCCAGATTGCTAGCTCAACACACTAATTACTGAGCCACCAATCCCTCGTGGGGAGATACCGAGGCAGGTTTTGACGATGCCTCGGACCATTAAGAAAACAGCTCCATGACATGACCCTCCCACCACCATGCTGAAGCATGATAGCTTTAGAGTGTACCATTTTAAATGCTGATCTGGAACCACGTTGTACGGTGTTGACAGAAGCTTGTACGCACTACATTCTCCACAACTCGTGTATAGACGGGGTTGGGCCGCGTTGGTCCGGGAATGCCGTGCCGTCTCAGAGGCCCCCAGTTATCCTGCCGAGACCTGCCTCCATGTGTCATCCCAGCAGTGGAATATTTTCACACTCACCCCTCGTGGAACAGAAGATGGAAAACAGGCGTAAAGGACTTTCCCAGGCGAAGGTCCCGTCGGCGCACATTTGTAGCCCTTGGCAACGAAACTCCTGAGCCGTCTTGTGAGCTGTGTTTGTTATTGTTTTTGTTCGCACCTTAGATAAGGATCCAGCGAGCCGCGGTTGATGTTTAAGACGTACTAAAGCTGTGGAGTCCTCAAGGGCCTGCCTTCCAACCCGTCAATGATCAGGAGCAAACGGAACGGGTTTCTTTATGGCTGTTTGGCCGTAACAACAGTCCATTCCTGGAAAATTGTCTGCGAAATCAATCTGCTGCTGACGAGCGGCGCTAAATACACATGAACAAAAGTATCAGGACGCCTTATATCACACCGACAGGAGCTTCTAGGACATCCCATCCTAAATCCATAAGCTTTTATAATGGAACTGGTTCCTGTTTGCACCTATTACAATGCTTCCAAAAAGACTTTACACAACAATTTGGAATATGTCTGTGAGACAAGAGCGTTTGGGTCACAATTGTTCTCGTTCATCCCATGTTCACTGGGGTACGGATTAGGGCTTTGTTGGAAACATCAAACTCGCCCCGCCATCCTTTGGACCAATGGGTCACAGACATGCTGGGAAAAGATAAGGGCCTTCCCCAAATTGTTGCTGCTCAAACCTTGGATAAAGATCCGATATGCAGTGGACATTTCAAACTTAAGAAAAGTTGTAAGGCTTGAGGGTTGCCAACGGGAATCCTAATTTTGTAGTTTGCATGTTCTCCCTAAATAATTAATGAATTAAAGTCATATTAAACTCTGAATCAACACATTGTAAGGTGTGTTTACACCTCTATTAATCCCTTTGTGCTTATATTTGTAAAAAGTGATAAAGTGATACGCCCGCCATATTCCAAGTGTAGCATTAGCTAGCGTGCTAAAATATTAATATCGCGACTCTTAAACCATCATTTAATTTAAATAAAAATGTGCACAGATGAAAACATAGTCGGTTCGGAAGGTATTAACGGGATTGGGGCTATTATTTTGAAAAATCATGCTCAGACCCATAATTCTTGCTAGCTATGGGCATAACGAAGACTTCAAAATAGCGGGCTATAGGGGGAGCCCTAATCCCAGTTTGCAGAATTAGAATGTAGCGAGCCAAATACATCATCCATCCATCCATTATCTTCCTCTTATTCCTCTACTAGGGGCGCGGTGGGGTTCTCAATGCCCATTCAGGGGAGAACCTCTCGGGCGCCGAGCCGATACACCCAGGACTGGGCGCCAATCCATCGCTGGGCACACACAAATGCACATCCTATACAGGGCAATTTAGAGCATTCAGTTTACCTGGAATCCATGTTCTTGGACTGTGGGAGGAAACCGGAGAACCCGGAGGAAACCCACGCGGACACGGGAAGGACATGGAAACTCCACCCAGATAGGGATTCGAGAGGAGACCGTGCGAACCACTAAGCCACCAATGTTAAAATATTCAACTTCAAATATCTCCAGTCTTTAAATAAGTGGCTGTTGTGTAAATTCGATTTCGGAACATTTATTTAATGTAGATATTTATGTAAAAGAGGCTGGTTGGACACGGGGGGTTAAAAATAACCCCAATCCGAATCCACAGTCCGCTAATACAAGGCTATATTCGACACGTTGCATTTTCTGTCAATTTATTCTCCTTTGTTTGTTTCCTCTATTCCCCCGGCGGCTCTGGATTTGCTCACACAGCACAATGGAAGGACACTTTTTCTCTGAGGGGAGCATTTGAATAGGAACTTTAACTAAACCAGACCTTGGCCAAGTTTACAGGCGCACGTGCGCACACATCCTGTTTATTCCTTTATTTTTAACCACAGGTTCTAACGGAGTGATCGTCAAACCGATGAAGTCATCAGAAACAGCCGCGACACATTTCATCCGACAACTGTGTGTTTTCGGGAGCTGGCCAGCGGAGAGCGAAGCACGCCGGAGTGACTACCTCTCGACGGAGGCGACAGGACGACGATCTGTAACGACGATGCTTTGAGCGGTCGAGACGCGCCAATTACGCAGAAGACGTCAACTCTCTGGGTTCTCCACGAGGAGGCCGACCAGCTTCTCCTGTTTTGGAGAAATGAAGTATTGCATTAAAAATGTACAGTAGGATAAAATGGGCACGGGGTAATATTTTTCATTTCCCTCAGCGGGGCACCGTGGAAGAAGAGAGGGACCTGTGGGGACCAGCAGGGGAAATTGCTACCTCAGTATGACTGGCCTCTAACAAGGTCTTGTCAAGAGGAAAAACAGGACAATGAGAAATGGTAGACAGGGAGGAGAACCGGAGAACAAAACAGGTTTTATGCGTCCCAGCATACTCCAAAGCCGGGACTTGGGTAATAGCCTTGGGTTTCCTGAAAGTACTCGCTCGGTAATGAAATAATGACCGTGACTCAGCAAAACTCCAAAACCATACACAAAGGGTTTAATGGGTCTAATATGTTGGGCTGAATGTGCCAAAATGCCCATAATTTCAGGATAATGGTCTACAGTATAACACAAGTCTAATCTTGTAGTGAGGCAACAGAAACGCAGCAACAAAACCATCCGAATGTTGTTGACTGATGATAAATAAACTTTATTAAGCATATCAACACCTGAATGGCTCTAACAACCTGAAACCCTAGTGGTTAGCATGTTCTCCTCTCTGTGCTGGGGGTTCCCGGTTCGAATCCCCATCTGGGTGGAGTTTCCATGTCCCCCCTGTGTCATGCTGGGGGTTCCCGGTTCGAATCCCCATCTGGGTGGAGTTTCCATGTCCTCCCCGTGTCCACGGGGGTTTCCTCCGGGTTCTCCGGTTTCCTCCCACATTCCCAAAACATGGATGCAAGGTATAGTGTGTGTATGTGTGTGTGAGTGTGTGCCCAGCGATGGATTGGCACCCTGCCCAGCGCCCGAGATGTTCTCCCCGCGACCCCTTATAAAGGAATAAGAAGAAGATAATGAATGAATGAATGAATGAATACAAAACCCAGAGTATCTTATTGTGTTTATAAAATGCTTACAAACGCGCTATAATGAAAAAACGAGGTTTGATTCATAAATGCATTTACTGAAAGCAAATTCGTTAATAATCTGCTCTTCCATGACGTAACCTAGTACGGCTTTTAAAGTGAACGCTGATCGCTGAGTAACAGTTTAGTTTGTTTGTTTGTTTTTTTTCGGTTTGCAATCTAGTGGCTAAATTACAGAACACAGTTAAAATAATGTAATTACGCACGCATTGAAAATAATGTGAAGCGCTTCGAGGTGTGTGTTATTGTCAATAATGTCACAGCCAATCCAATTTGAGTGAGGGTGGGGCTTCATGTGCATATCTCATTTTTCAGGGACTGAATACTTATTCTAGATAATTAATGACATCTTAATCATATTCATGCTACATTTATCTTAAAAGCATTTTTTTCTCACCTCTGGAGTCAGATGCTGTTATTTGGCTGTCCTTTACGGTCCCCGACATGAGTCCAAGAGGGTGGTTACATACTAGGATGTGAAAATGTAAACATATGCCATCATTTTAAATCACAATCATGACGATGATCACAATCAGAATCTTTATTTCTAGATGTAAAGTCATTCTTTCGGTGCCGTTCGCCAACGTATATACATATACAAAATAAGAATGATAATATATATAGACATTAAATAAAATAAACAGAAAAAGTAAGATAAACCCATAACAGCGGCCCGGACAGACATGCAGGTTTGGACTGACCTTTGTCCAACACTAAAAACAAAGTCTGCATCCCTCTTTGCTGTGAGATTCCAACTTCGGAGTCTAGTAGCCAAAGGCCTGGCTTTGATGGCCACATTTCCAGGGTTGCAAAGCCGCCTATATAACGACAAAGTTCATCAGATCATTAGAAAAAAGTGACCCTTGTAAACGGTCAACATAAAAGAGGAACGAACCCGGCAAAAGCTGATAGACTCCCTGCCGATGGTCTTCTTTATGCTTAGTTAGAAAGGTCTGACCATGAAAATGAACACTTTGGAAATCTTTTGGGGAGCCCATGTTTATGAGATGCCAGTTCACCAGTTGATCAGCGTACATTCGGAGACCTTTAAGACTGTAGATGATTCCGTTGATGGCTAAAACAAAAAGAGGAAACATTGTGAATCATTGAAAATCGACAGAAAAACAGATTGCTTAACCCCATTGGCTCCCTCTAGCTGCCACATTCAGTTCAAGGTCCTGACCCTGGATCTGGCCCCTCGTACCTTCAATCCATCTTTCCTAAATACACTCCGACTCGTTCACTGCGCTCCAATGATGAATGTCGCCTGGTGATTCGACCTCAACGCGGCGCCATTTCCTTCACCTCTGCTAAACTGTCTAACGAGCTTCACCCCACAGTTCATAAGTCTGAGTCCCTTTCCAGATGGAACACATCTGGCTGAGCTGTGGCACTGCTGGCCCACCAACCCAATCCTACCAGTGCGCCTGGTGTATAGCGATTGGCGCACAGGTAGAACCGCTTGGCGTATAGCGATTGGGGCACGGGTGGAGGCGCTTGGCTTATATTGATTTGGCGCACAAGTAGAAGTGCTTGGCGTATAGTGATTGGCGCATGGGTAGAACAAGCGCCAGCATTCCATGCGGCAAGTGGGCCAGAATAATTTTGCTATCTGGGTAACGTTTTTGAGAAACTTCTGAAAACACATTTCTTCCACAAGCACTTGCTATAAAGAAAAAAAAAAGAAGACCTTAACTGCTGACTCGTGTTGTTCTCTCATTTGTAAGTCGCTTTGATTAAAAGCATCTGCTAAATGTGAATGCGTTTGGTTAATACCAGGAAATTTCAGATTGTTGGTAAAATCTGGCGCCGTTACGGCACGTTTGTCTGTCTTCTTGATGTTCTCCTTATTAATTTCATAGTACCAGCTTTGGTTCTCGTCAAAAGTCATGAAAAGCAACATGAAGTCTCTACTCCCCAGTGGGTTGTTGTTCAGTGTTCCTTTCCTGCAGATAAGGAGAGGTCCGATCAGGCCGGAGTTTATATCTCGCTCCTGTTCGAACAAACAATCAGGCAAAAATGAATACAAACACGAGACACAAACATTCAAACATGACGCACAGAGTAACTCACAGGGTTCACCCCAGAGTAGTAGGCCCAGATCCTACAGTCAGATTCGTCCTTTAAAGGTCCCACTTTGGAGCTGACCGTCCATATGTACGTGTACGTTTGGTTGGGCTGGACTTCGTTATCGTATTCATAGTAATATGGTGAACCATCTTCATATTTCAGCCCCTCCATGTTTTTTGTGTACGACACTCCGTTGGCATGCAAAGAGTACGCACGGCTGGCACGATTCCTGAACACTATCTGCAATGAAGACAAACATTATGTTTACATTTTATACATACATTAACAAGTATTACCTTAAAGATCAAAGTATTTATGCAATTTACATAGATGGTCTCATCCACTTCAGCCTTGAGGACGGGACCCATAATGCCCAGGTGCTCATCTAATTCTCCACGGGTATGAGGGGTTGTGAAGGAGCTGTCCAAATATTCTCTGAACACCACTTTCTTGAAAACGGTATGTTTCTCCTTTCGGGATGTTTTCTCTTCCCTTCTTTACATTAAAAGAGAAGCTTAAAAGCAATTGATAAATGGGACATAAAGCAAAAAAATAAATTATGTGCTTGGTGTATAGTGATTGGCACACGGGTAGAGTGGAGGGGATGACTAGAGGTGCTTGGCGTATAGCGATTGGCGCACGGGTAGAGTGCGAGGGGATGACTAGAGGTGCTTGGCGTATAGCGATTGGTGCACGGGTAGAGGAGAAGGGACGACACGAGGAGCTTGGTGTATAGCGATTGGCACACGGGTAGAGTGGAAGGGATGACGCAAGGAGCTTGGTGTATAGTGATTAGGGCATGGGTAGAGTGGAGGGAAAGATGCAAGGGGCTGGCATAGAGTGATTGGCACACGGGTAGAGTGAAGGGGAAAGTGTGAGGCGCTTGGCATATAGCGCTTGGTGCAGGGGTGGAGTGAGGCGGATAATGCGAGGTGCTTGGTGAATATCGATTGGCGCACGGGTAGAGTGGAGGGGAAGACGAGAGGCGCTTTATTAATCCTGTACAATGAAAAGTGTATTGTTTTGTTACAAACTGTTACGAAATCTTAATATATAGGTCATTGGTACCGGTGTCCGTAGCCGGCGTAATCCCAGTTCACCTCCTCGGCAGTAATGAAGTAAACCCTGGCTTTATTTCCAGCCACCTGCAGCGTGTATTTAGAGGCATCGTCCAGCAAGTTGGTTTGTGGGTCGCCATACTTTTTGTACGGATCTCTGTATTCCACATATTCATATTCTTCATTGTTTTCTGGGATGTTACCGAAATCAAAGTTCTGCCCCTGACTGGAAACATGTAGTTCATAGTCATTGAAGTCTTGTCTGGCGATACCTATGAGGATGCTGTTAGCCTGCACGTCATCGTCAGGAGAAACGTCCTTCGTCTTCCTCGGATCAAAACGAGACGGGCCGAATCCCCGCGGAGAAAAATCTTGAGAAGAGATGATGCTGCGAGCTTGAGGTTTGTACTCCTTCCTTTTTTTCGTCTTCATACCAAACCCTTTCCTTGGTACCACTCTTTGGAGAACGACCGTTTTCTGTTCAGGTTTGATCGGTTGGTTTGGTCGTTCCGCCGTCTTGTTGTTTACGTATTTGTGTAGGTTACTCGGGAACTCCACGGTCTCAAACTCATGCTTGTTATCGTAAGTCCAGTTCTTCTCCTGGGGATTCAAAGGGCTGCTGAGTAGGACTTTGGAGTGGTTACCATTTTGCAGATAGATGACCACTTCTTCTTGACTTTCCTCATACCCTCCTAAAACGTCCTTTTCTTCTGAACTTTTGCTTTGAGCTTGAACATTGGCATGGGTGGAGTTTTTCATTGGCGTGGACTGATTGAAAACATCTGCGCTGGACCCTTCGGTTGAGTTCCTCTGGTTGTTCCTGGTCTCATTAGTTGTATATTCGGATGAGGGGTGAATAAAAGTCCCGTCGTTGTTCATTGATGTGTTCGTTGTGATTGCGCCATTAGAATCATTTAACGTGGAACTCTCAGAGCCCATGTGATGGCTTTCAGATTCTTGAATGGAATGCGGCAAAGAATAGTTACCGTTTAATCTTTGAAGCCGTGCAAGCGTCGCCTTCAGATCCTCATTGGTTATGTTGATTTTTGTAAACATCTCGGTCAGGTTCTCTAAAGAAAATGTACCATTTAATTCTTTCAATCGCTCTGGATCCACCTGATTTAGTTCTTCTCCTAGATGTTGGTTATTCAATTCCATAAAATCCACTGTAGGTTTGGCGTCACTGTGGGTGCTATTGAATTCCTTGTTTATCAGTCTGAAGTTCTCATTGCTGATGTTTAGTTCTTTAAACTTCTCCTCCAAAAGTTCTAACTCTTCTTGGGTAGCATTTGGTTCTTCAAACTCCACCGGTGACTCCATTCCTACGTCTTTCAAGGAGTTATTTAATTGGTCATGTTCATCTAGTATCATTTCTTCCCCCACATGGCTGCTGGTTATTTCTTTAAACTCCTCCTCCAAAGGTTCTAAATCTTCTTGGGTGGCATTTGGTTCTTCCATCTCCACCGGTGACTCCATTCCTGCGTCTATTGAGGTTCTATTCAATTGGTTACGTTCATCTAGTATCATTTCTGTCCCCACACGGCTCCTGTTTGTTTCTTTAAACTCCTTCTCCAAAAATTCTAAATCTTCTCGGGTAGCATTTGGTTCTTCCAACTCCACCGGTGACTCCATTCCTGCGTCTATCCAGGAGTTATTTAATTGGTCATGTTCATCTAGTATCATTTCTGTCCCCACACGGCTGCTGTTTGTTTCTTTCAGGTCCTCCAATGAGAAGACGTCAGCGCTTTGAGACCTATTCCATTTGTGTGAGTACAATTCCTCGAATCCCTCTGTATGATTGGGATTTCTGTCTTTAAGTTCGTCCCCTAAAACTCGAATGCCAGTCTTATTTAATTCTGGAAAGTTGAGTTCTGAGATGTTGTGCGTCCGGTTCCGTCCATTATGGCTTGTATTTGTGTCTTTAAATTCATCCCATGGAAATACGGACCCTGATTCATCAAACCCTGTGACTTTCGTGTCCATCAAGGAGTTATTGAATTCCTTATATTCCCCACTATATGCCTCCATTGTCGTTTCCGCGTCCACATGGCTGCTGATGTTGTTGAGTTCCAGTGAAGAATCCACTCGGCTGTCATTTAGTTTTTCGTCAAGTCCGTTTAGGAACTCAGATGTCCCATTGGTGTGATTTAATCCCTGGATCTCGTCAAGCGTTACTGTCTGAGCTGTGGCCCCCACCGGTTCTTCATCAACGTTAATGGAAAGTTGTGTACGGGAGATGTTGTACTTCACAAAATTCTCATGGTTTGTAATTTCAGCTTCCTCGGCGCCATGTAGCAGCACAAATTCTTCCACCTCTTGGACCTCTGTGAGGTTTCCGGGAGAGGTCAGAGCAGGCACGTTGTAAATAAAGTGGGTTTCTCTCGACTGGCCATCATCATCATCCTCCACCTCCACAACGCTCAACGAAGACGATTTTGGGTTCTGCATCTCCTCTGTGTTCGCTTCATGCCTCTCTGAGGTTTGGGGAGTTTTCCGGGACGTGGTGTTTGAGTGGCTATCTTGAAGTAATTGGATGCTGGAATTACCTAAAGAATCGTTGACTTCATAAACCGTTGAGTTTGAGGGATCTGACTCAGGAGTCATTTGGTCTGTAGTGCTGTTGTTTTGAAAATTTGTAGATGTTGGATCGTTCACGGTTAAACCTAACTCAGGGCTCGTCGTGTTTTGGCTCAAAGAGCTACTGGATTCGTAGATCATGCCGCCATTTGAATCTAAAAGAGAAAGATCCAGAAGCTCATCATCTGTACCAATTTCATTTTTTTTCAATGACCTTATGCCGAAGCGCTCTGCGTAGTCATCAGACAGTTCATCAATGACCACATCAGTGGTTTTTTCGGTTGGTGCTACGTTCTCCTTCATCAACTCCGTCTCATCCTTGGGTTTCCACACGGTGAAGGCCTCTGAGACACCTTCATTATCCTTGTCAGAGTCGTCATAAT
>JAOUQT010065219.1:0-10417 GCA_025769995.1 Xyliphius kryptos
AAACCATGACCTTCCCACAGACTTACAAATGAGACAACACCACAAGCCGGTAGTTTAGGGAAAAAACAGTATCATCAAAACCTGTGCATTATTAGCTCTGGATCCTTTTTTTTTTTTTTTTTTTTTTTTTTTTTTATAGTCGTTGCAATTTGCAGTCCAGCTGTCCCTGTATACCTTTTAAGTCCAAAAATGCTACAGGGCTACATCATTGTTATGAAGTCTGTTTACACTCACACTTTTTTCCCCCCAAATCAAAGCGGTAAACATCAGATGTTTAACTCAAATTCCAAAATCCAGAATCAGTCGTGACAAAGGAAAGAAGTACTTTTGTACGATTGTAACTGAGCGTATCCCTGTCTGCAGGTCGCGTACGCATGCTGCCTCAGGCCGTGTTCCTGATCTACGGGCTCTTAGAGAACGGTCACAACCTATACGTGCACTGCAATGCTGGCGTGGGGCGCTCCACCGCGGCCGTGTGTGGACTTCTGATGTACATTTTGGGTTGGAGCCTAAGGAAAGTGCAGTACTATGTCACTGCCAGAAGGGCAGCGGTGTACATAGATGAAGAGGCTCTGGTCCGAGCAAAGGAGGACTTCCTTACCAAATTTGGACATTTGCGCCCTTCGTTGTGCTATCCTGAGCTTTGAAGTCCCCGAGTCAAACACAACTACGGCGCACTGCGTAACTGTTCGGAATCACTATCAAGTTGAAATAGTTTTGCAAGTCACTAAGCAAAATGTACATTAGGGGTTTTGAATAAAAATGTAAAACACAGATAAATGTAACTGTACTGTGAGTTAAAATGCCATTGTAGCTGATAAAGAGCTGAACATCAACTTTATCTTAATACTCCAGCGCTGTTTATGTGATGAATGTTTGATTTGTCAGCATGGTCTCTAGTCCGGTTTTTCAAGTAAACGTTGATCGCTGAGTAACAGGATACAGATTTGGTGCTCATGGGAATTGATACGCTGTTTATGTTAATCTGTATACGGTGAGATGTGCGCATTATTGCCAGTAATGTCGTAGCTGAACAAACGCCTAAGTCGATCAGATTTAAGGAGCAGAGCTACCGGTTTTTATCTCCACATCCATAAAAGGCAAAGCCCTCACTGGCTCACTCACTTATCAACAATTCGCTCACTTCCCGAGTACCCACAAGGCTGAAACTTGGCATCATGATCACCCAACATGGCTTTGGAAAACCTTCACATAAGAAAGCAACCACGTTAACACTGTAGTCACAGACCAGCTGTAGTTATCTGGTTGGATGGACAAGATAGGAAAAATAAAGTGCACGTTTCGAATACATTGTAAATAGAACTTGAACAATTTGAAAGTTGATAGACCATTGTGCGAGTGACGGCTTTGGAGTTGATATATTTAATAAAGTCTCATATATTCCCCTTCACTCTGCTCATGCGCCAATCGCTAGACATCAAGTGCTATGCGTCCTCCACTCTATCTGTGAAAACCAACTGCCTCGCACCTTCCCCTTCACTTTAACCGTGTGCCAATTGCTAGACGCCAGGCGCTTTGCGTCTTCCACTTTATCCCTGCCCTAATCTGTAAATGCCAAGTCCCTTATGTCTTCCCTTTCACTCTACTCGTGCGCCAATCGCCAGACGCCAAGCTCTTCGTGTCCTCCACTCTCTGTGTGATCCGTAAACGGCAAGCGCCTCGCGTCTTCCATTACACTCTACCCGTCCTCCACTCTACCAGTCTGCCAAATGCTTCACGTCCTCCACTCTACCCGTGCGCCAATCGCTAGACGTCAAGTGCTTTACGTCCTCCGCTCTTATCTGTGCACCGATCCGTATACGTCAAGTGCCTTGCGTCTTCCCTTCCACTCTACCCGTGTGCCAATTCAAAAACAATTGTACTTCTAATCTGAAGATAGAAATGTCGGTCACAAGATCTGTCATCATAAATTCGACTTGATGGCGTCTTTCACAGTAAACAGACCTTTAAAGATTAATTTCTCTATTTCATTTTCTGTTCATATTTTAACCATAACACACACATTACATCTTAATTTCGTCCAGAAGGCTCTCTCTCTCACCACTGCATTTTCATCTTATTATGCCACCTTGATTTGTTCCAACAAGATGGCCATTTTCAAAAGGCACCTTCAAGCTGTTGGCACCTCAGCCGCGCCTTCATTTGGCACTTATCGTAAGGCCGGGAACAATTTTACCCAATTTAATATCTCCTTAATTTATTTGAGAGGCTTCAGTTCCAATATATTTTTTAATGCTTCCCATTGCAAGGCGCTGGATATGAAAATAACACGACCTTTAAAGTAAATGGAAGGAATTATGTTACCGACACATAATGGTTGCATTGGGATATTAAAAAGAGATTTTCGAGTGTGTGCTTGGGGAGAATACATTACTCATGTACTGCGGAGTGTTAGTTTACTATCAAGAAAAGATGAGGAACGAATAATTTGCACCTGGTTTGAAGACTGTTCTGTTTTTGTTCTGGTTCATGAGGTTTATTGTTAGTATCTGTATTTAGCATTTTCTGGGCAAAATTGTAGGGCTATAGTATGTTTTTTGAAAAAAGCGTAAGTCAGTTTTTTAAGCAAAGTTGTAAGGCAAAGTGTTTGTTTTTTTTTTATATAGTAAGGCGTTTTTTGAGCAAAAAAAAAAGCTATATATAGTAAGGGTTTTTTTTTTGTTTGCGAAAACGTAAGGCTATAGTAAGCTGTTTTTTCGGAAAAAATAGAAGTTATTTTTGAGCAACAACGTAAGGCTATAGTAAAACGTTTCTTTGAGGGAAAACGTAAGACTATAGTTAGGCGTTTGAGCGTTTCATTTTTGTAAAAAAAAACCCCGCCTTACTATAGTCTTCCGTTTTCTCTCAAAAATGACTTAGATTTTTTCCGAAAAAACAGCTTACTATATATAGCCTTAAGTTTTCGCTCAAAAAACACCTTACTATAGTTAAGTTTTCGCTCCAAAAAAAGCCTTACTATAATCTTTTGTTTGTGCTCAAAAATGACTTACATTTTTTCCAAAAAAAAACGCCTTAATATAGCTTTACGTTGTTGCTCAAAAATGACTTAGATTTTTTCCAAAAAAAACAGCTTACTATGGCCTTATGCTTTTGCTTAAAAAAAAATGACTTGCGCTTTTGTCCCCAAAAAAAAAAAACAAACAAAAAACGCCTTACTATAGCCTTACGTTTTCCCTCAAAAAAATAGCTTACTATAGCCTTTTTAGGAGAAATTGTAAGGCTATAGTAAGGCTTTTTTTTCAAGCAAAAACGTAAGGCTATATATAGTAAGTCGTTTTTTGAGAGAAAACGTAGGGCTGTAGTAAGGTGTTTTTTTGAGCAAAAATGTAAGGCTATAGTAGGGCGTTTTTTGTAGCAAAAATGTAAGGCTATAGTAGGGCGTTTTTTGTAGCAAAAATGTAAGGCTAGAGTAGGGCGTTTTTTAAGAGAAAACAAAAGGCTATAGAAAGGCAATGTGTTTAACCAAAAAATAAGGCTATAGTAAGGCGTTTTTTTGAGCAAAAACCTAAGGCTATAGTAAGGCTTTCTTTAGGAGAAAACGTAAGGCTATAGAAAGGATTTTTTTTGAGCGAAAACGTAAAGCTATAGTAAGGCGTTTTTTAAGCCAAAACGTAAGGAATCCCAACCAAAGCTTCAATTTTTGTAATGCTATATTGTTGGAGTAGCTGAAGGTTTGCATTAAGTCATGTGGACATCACCAAAAAAAAGTGGTTTTAGACATGTAAAATAAAAGTCTTTGATGATAAGTGCTCCTTAAATAAGAAGGAAAAAACTTTGAAAATTACACTAATCCCTTTAGTTACTCAACAAAATGCATAAGGAGTTGTAATGCATTTTTGGTTGAAAAAAGAGGAACCAAACCCAACTGTGTTTATTCATTACACAAACGAATCCACAAATGTTTTTTTCAAAAGCTGTATCACTACGTATAGCCATACACACATTCTTCAATGTATTTTGATTAGAAATATATTGTGAATGCGCCTTCCTGGTAAATGAGTAATTCTGATGGAAAGGTGTATTGTAAGGCCATTTTGCGTCATGTTTACACATTTACAAACATAAATAGAAAGGGATTTTTCAAAAATGGAATACCCTTTATGGTGATTTCTGATTGGTCGCCGTGTGAGCTCATTAACATAATCTTGTGGTTGTAGTTGTTCACGCAAACACATTCAGGGCCGTATCGGACAACGGGAGATTAGATTGAAATTGCAATGTTTAAATGTAAAGGTTGTGTTTATCGCACACAGTCAGTGATGTAAAGTGTACATGAAACCCCCTCACCCTCTCTGTGTTTCTTATGTGTAAAGGTGAAGTTCCCTGACTGGCCGCTCGAACGTCTTGGCCCTTATGATATGTAAGCTAAAAGTCACGTGGGGGAGATAAAGGTTTCTCTAAACATCAGAAATGTTCATCGGTGTATTTTCGCTTGATAGTGTGGTGCGAGAAGGCACATTCCAAATGTGTAGCTAGTCTTTAAACACTAACACCACAGAATAACAAGCAAAAAAATTACAAGCGCGAGCAAAAAAATAAGAAGTGCAAGCAAAAAATTGAGAAGCGCTAGCAAAAAAATTTGCAACGAACAAAAAAGACATTTTTTGTTAACAAATTCTGTTTTTAAGTTCTCAAAACTTTTGGACACCTTCTGACGCCATACAAATGTTTCTAATGGAAAGTTACTGACAACCAAAAAAACACGGACCAAATTCCAAGCAATATTCGTGTCCTGTGTTCTGTTGTAGTAGAGCAAGCCGAAGCGACAGTGGCAAGAAAAAAGGTTACTGAAGCTACCAATGTTGTTCCTTAAGACCATTATTGTTTCGAGAGGGGGGGAGGGGAGGGCTGTATGGTAAACGTTGTGTTCTTGTGGTTTATTCACAATAAAGCACAACCGCGGGCGAGTGCCTTATTGCTTTTGTAAAGCGGTTACCAACACACTATAATAATAAAAACAAGGTTTAATTCATGAATGCGTTCACTGAAAACAAAATCGCTAAGAGACTCAAGAGAATCCAGTCTGGTTTTTTTTAAACGAACCCTGATGCAAGAAAAAAAATACTGCCGTCTGGTGGCCAAATTACAGAACACTGTAGATGAAAAAGTCTGTGAAAACAATATTTACATCACGCATTTATACGAATGTGAAGCGGTCAGAAGTGTGGGTTATTATGAATAATGTTTTAACCAGACAAGCGGCTCAGCCAATCAGATCGAAGGACCGAAACTACCTGTTATATAACAGAATTTAAATCACCAAATTGTTAGAACGGCCTGCGGTCATAACTCATCTCTAAACCCCGTTACGATTCTGTAGTGCAAACCATTACTTTCCAAACTTTATCCAATAAAAACATGGACAAAATGTTAAAGACAAAATAAGGTACAAATTTACAGTTGTCTCTTGAAAATGACCTCTTATTCGTTTTTCTATTCAGACTTCTCTTTTTATGTTTACTTCCAGTTACTTCCCAAGTTCCCCAGTATGTCATTTTCTCATCTTTTCTCATTAGCAATCATTCATTCTGCAGTTGGTAATGTTACTTTAGAGCAATAAAACACTGGATATTGGTACTTCAATTGCTGCGGCACAAAGTGTTCTGCCTGTTAATGTTTCAATGTATTGGAGCAAATTATCAAAATGGACAAATTTAGTCCACATTCTCCAGATGTACAAGCTGATCAGCAAAAAAGATTCATTTGTACTTTGCCATTTGTCTGCGGTTTTATCAAATCAACCGCAATGATGTCGCGTTCAATATCAGGAGATTTAGGGAGCAACAGGTGCAACCTTGAAGGTCGCCTGTTCGATTCCCAGTCCCAACAAGTACTATGGCTGAAGTGCCCTGGAGCAAGGAACCTAACCCCCAATTGCTCCCCAGGCACCGTATACAAGGCTGCCCACCAGGCCGGACACGTGAGCTCATTACATTTACATTTAGTTATTTAGCAGACGCTTTTATCCAAAGCGACTTACAGCGACTTATCCCAACTTGATTGGGGTCAGAACACAGGGTTGATGCAGCACCCTGCAGCAATGAGGGTTAAGGGTCTTGCTCAAGGACCCACATTGGTAACTTGACTGGACCTGGGATTTGAACCCACAACCTTTTGATTTGATAGTCCAACACCCTAACCATATAACATCACATATAATATCTTCATCCAAAGCTTTTTTGTTGCTTAGTCATCATTCAGCAGCATCCTGTATTTTCTTCTTTTTTTTTAAATAAACAAATTGAGAAGAAAGTATCTCTAAGAAAGTAGCTTTGAACACAACTGTGTCTGTTGGTTTAAGGTGCTGCACCCTCAGGAGTTCAATATGGTGTTGTGTAGAAATGCTAATTAAGGCCAGCCAGCTGAGCCACGCACAACCGCGCCATTTGGAAAAACAACCCAATGGTATCAATGTTAAATAATTGAGCCGTTACTACTTATTGCCGGGCGGCCCGGTGGCTTAGTGCTTAGCATGTTCGCCTCTGAACGATGGGGATTCCCGGTTTAAATCCCAATCTGGGTGGAGTTTTCATGTTCTCCCCGTGTTTGCATGGGTTTCATCTGGGTTCTCCGGTTTCCTCCCACGGTCCAAAAACATGGATTCAATGTAAATTGAATGCTCTAAACTGCCCCATATAGTGTGAGTGAGTGTGCCCAGCGATAGATTGGCGCTCTGTCCTGGGTGGGTCAGCACAGCGCCGGAAACATTATCCCCTGGATGGGCATAGAAACCCAACTGCGACCCTCGTAGAGGATTGAGCAAAAGATAATGAATAAATGAATATATTTATTGCAAAGCATCCAAATCAAAACTATAATTAGATTGTTGTATAGAACTGAGATTTTTAATCCAGACTGAGTAATCCAGTTTCTCCTGCTTAATCCCCAACCAGGTTCGCCGAGGAGGTTCCCCTAACCACTACACCCCGTGCCACCCCGTCTACAAGAACAGCCTCATACACCATTAGTTTCATTATTCAGCGTCATGGCTGATCTGTGTTTCCACAGTGCATTACATAGTCTCTTATCTTGATGGTTTGGGTCGAAACAGCGGGTGATCCGGCACCACTGGGGCAATAAAGGTCGGTTCAAAGCCCGTATTCGCAAACTCTGTGTTAAAACCTCAAACCATGAAACAGGAAACTCAATTTATCAATTTACTTGGCTTTGTTTTATTTTAACACTATTCAACCTGTAAAGTTTTATTACCATTTTTTTTAAAGAAGCAACATTTATTTTATTTATCAGACCTATTTTAGTTTCATTTGGGGTATACATCTTTATTTTTGCCTGACTGGGGTGTTGGACTAAATGGCTAATGTTTTACGATAGGTGTACGTTAAATACTCTACATTTAGGATTCTTTAGTCGGATTGGCTTTTTCTCAGTGGTATCTCTATATACAGCACTTAGCAGACTAACAACACACACGATGCTATTTAAACACAACGCATAATCTGTTTGACTTCAGATCCATAGAGTTTAAAGGATAACTAAAGATAATTACTGTAAGCAAATCAAGCTACTTGTTTACAACTGAAAGCCTTGGAATACGTGAGCGTCTACGCAAATACACATCTGAATAGATTTACATAAGCAGATAAAATGATGTAACTGATTACAAGTAATCAATGCAACCCTGGAGGCACCGTGATATTTTCATTAGCTCTTCTGAGTCACAGCTCCGGGGTTCTGGACAAAACTCGGCATAAACCCTAAATTTAATTAAACAAGTACATGCTGGGAAAAAAAACCATGTATTTATTCTTTAGGCAGGACCCTCAGCTTCCTCCTTAAAGGACAATAGTGTACCTGTATATATGAATGTATATAGCCATATAAATGGACCACCCTATACGTCCAAGGGTATGAAGACTATAATTCACAGAACTTGGCAGAATGACATTGTTATTAATGTAACACACCTGCTTCATCCGGAACAGAGTTCATTACAATACATAATTATGATTATTAATCGATTTTAATTGGACAGCGTTAGCTTAGCAATAACAATTACAAATCACAGAAAGACCAAACCCGCTACTGGCAGATTGAGAAATGTTCTGTGTAATGAATAAATAACAAATAAATCTTAGTTGCTCTAAAAAAAGTATGCCAGATCAAATGAAAAAACAAAGCCTTATTGAACAGTGTAGCCAACTAGCACTTACTGCAGCCATTTTGTTTACTATTAGCTTAAGTATCCTTCCAAAGATTTTTATTATTATTTGTTCATCACATTAGATAAAACCCATCTTTCAAATGACATGATTTGGTTGGCTGAATAATGGATGAAGTAAGTGCTAGTTGGCTACTTTAACTTTAACATCACAAAGCCATGTTTAGAAAGTTCGAAGATAAGATTCAGATACAAAGGATACATGCTATAATTAACTGAATCATTGACTAGCTGATATTCCGACCCTAAAGAATTTGTGAAACTGTTGGAACAGATGGCAGGCAGCACGGAGCCACCACAGGGGAAGGTTCCTCTCTCTGTTCATGTTCTCAGAGTTCCCACAGAATTGTGGGAAACATTTTATAATCAGAGAGTTGTCGATAGGAACCGGCAGTGATGAGCAGGAGTCATGAGCAGAGTGTTACAGCTGTGATTTGCAATTATGAGCACAAAGCACTCAACACAATATCCATGGGGAGAGACCAACAGGAACACAGAACCCCCACTGAACCCTGGCTCTAGTGCGGAGGCTTTGGCGATGTAGTACTGATTGTAGCGTGTGCTTTAAAATAAGATGGAGATCCAGATTTACTGTTTCAGTTTCTGGGACATGAAGCAAGAAGCTACAAAGGCTCCAGGTAATTATAAATACCAATGAGCTAAGTAGATGTACCGTTGTTCCAAATCATGTTACACTTTTAACATATCAACTCATACCTTTCACATTAACTTCATTCAATTTCTATACCCGCTTAATCCTAATTAGGGTCACAGGGCAAAAAAGTAGGACAAACTCCAGACATTATTCATTTTCTATACCCGCTTAATCCTAATTAGGGTGACAGGGCAAAAAAATAGTACAAACCCCAGACATGGTTCATTTTCTATATCCGCTTAATCCTAATTAGGGTCACAGGGCAAAAAAGTAGGACGAACCCCAGACATGGTTCATTTTCTATACCCGCTTAATCCTAATTAGGGTGACAGGGCAAAAAAATAGGACAAACCCCAGACATGGTTCATTTTCTATACCCGTTTAATCCTAATTAGGGTCACAGGGACATAGATGCCCAGACATGGTGCCACTCCATCATAAGGCGCACACACATTTTTTCATTAATTTTCTTCAATCCACAAGGATTCACGGATCAGCGCAACACACGCACACACGCGCGTGCACACATGCATGTTTTAGCGCGCGGCAGACTACTTAATGTGGGCGTCTTTTAGCATGGATTGAAATCTATATTGAAGCCTACAGCGTTGAACGCAATAGTTGCCCTGCCCCAGGACACCGCATGTTACATTCAACTCAACTAGAATCACCACTATCATCCATTTTTTTATTCGAACAGTCTAGAAATAGTTGGAAAGCCTAAACGAGTTAATGTGACGCTTATGTTATTAAAAAAATGAACGTGGCGCAATGATTTACTGAGGCACTATTTTTTTTGGAGCAAGCTTTTGCAGGTAGTTCGCTGCCCCGCCTGCCTTTGTAGACTGGTATAGCACCATACATACAGGTATAGCACCAATATTATCACATTATATAATTAAATAATAGTCAGAAAAAAACAGCCGTGTGTGTGTGTGTACTGTACTGAACTTTTTTATCAGGCAATTACACCGGTCAACTGGCAGAGGGAGACATTGTTAAACCTTTTATTTTGACATGGCCAGAATCCTGTGCTCGACAGGTAAATGAGAACAGTTAGGATATTCTATCACACCCTTTATGTTGAAAATGCTAAATTAATTAGCACATAAGTCAATTAGCACAATGACCAAGCTATGACTGATTAAAGCCTTGATCTGGCCAGTAGCCGCATATGGATGTGAAGCCTTAACACTGAAGAAATAAGGAGAAAGACATTAAGGTTCTGAGAACAAGTGCCTCTAGACGTCACAGAAGATCTAATGGATGAAGATGATGACCACTGACCAAATCTACAAGATTCCCAGAACAGAAAAGTTGATATTAACCCACATCAAGTCTCGCAAACTATGCTAATACAGTCATGTGATGAGGTTCCCAAATAAATGCATCGAAGGATATTTGTTAGGAAGACTGTAGAGAAGTGAGTTGCATTAGTCCAGTCGAGAACAAATGCATGGACCAAATGCTCTGCCATCTGAGGTGAAATTGGACAACCCTGGTGGCCAATCTTCATTAATTGCACATTGCACCAGTAAGAGCAGAGTGTGAAGGTTCAATTA
>JAOUQT010065230.1:0-10417 GCA_025769995.1 Xyliphius kryptos
GAGCACAGGTGCCCGGAGCAGTGCGTAGTCTCCACAGTGCCTGGGAAGCATCGGGGGTTAGGTGCCTTGCCCAAGAATACTTGGCGGGAACGGGGAATCGAACCGGGGACTTTCCGGTCACAAGTCCTTAACTGCAAGCCTTCGACTGACATTGTGCGTGTACATTAAAAAAAAAAAAACATTTGCTGACTGTTAGTCACGTGTGCAGTGGGTAGCGCTGGCGTGTCACATCAAGAAAGACCCGGGTTTAATTCCTGGGTGAGTTGACCTTGGTAATTTCTGTATAGAGTTTGCATATTCTCCCCGGGTTTGTGCAAGTTTTCTCCTGGTGTTTCGATTTCCTGCCGCGTTCTGAAGACGTGCGTTAGGTTGTCTAGGGTTGTCTGGTGGGCACCAGCTGTCCACCGACCATGTGTGGATTGAGCGGAAGATGATGGAGGGATGGTTAGTGAACAAGATCATGAGTATGATAATGAAAGTCTTAATCTTCCATTAGTGTTTAGGTTTTGGAATAACGTGTTTATTGCATCCAAACCTTTTTTGACCTCGTCAAGAACTTTTATTTAAACAAGTTTTACTACATATTTACTACATGCTCTTGTTAATATTATGACCTTTCTCTTGTTTGTGTCAATTTTGACCCAGGTATGATATAAGATTAGAAAACTGTAATCATGAACCAACAGCCTACAGGAGATCTTTCTCCAGCAACTTGGTCTTCAGTTAGAGGCTTCTGTCTTTACCTGTTTGACAAAGTCATCTATGTTATTCTTTTGAAGTTCATTTGACAATGTTTTTTACATTGAAATCGACGGGTGTACTGTCTCAAGAAGGGCCCGGGAGCCGCGCCAAAAAATTAGTCAATCCTTTCAGGAATAAGGAGGTAACCAAGGGATAGGAAACAAAAATGGATGATAAATATTGTATTTTATGATTAAATACACGGGTTAAAACTAACCCAAAAGCTAACATGAAGTATGAAGTAAAGCTCACCCATTTCAGTGTGAAAACAGATATTAAATAGCATTAAATTTGAGTTGTGTCTTAAGTTATTGTCTTTGACATTCAGTTGTTTACTACATGAAAGTAAACTAATTTTCATCTACTTGTGTATGTACATGAATTTGTGTTTTAGATGTGAAACTTGTGTATGAGTATGACCTTGAGTAGATGACGCTGATCAATAAACAAGCCCAACAAAAGTGGGTTCAGTGGGACATGTTCTGATATAGCCTAAATACACTATATTGCCAAATGTATTTGCTCGCCCATCCAAATTACTCAAAATGCTTCCAAATTACAGAACCAGGTGTTCCATTCACGTCCATGGACACAGGTGTATAAAAACAAGCATCTAGGCATGCAGAGTGTTTTTACAAGCATTAGTAAAAGAATGGGTCGCTCTCAGGAGCTCAGTGAATTCCACAATTAACTAACTGTCAGCTGTATTATAATAATATGGAAGTGTTTGGGAACGACGGCAACACAGGGACGAAGCGGTAGACTGCGTTAACTGAAAGAGTGCGGTCAGCGGATGCTGATGCGCATAGTGCGAAGAAGTTGCCAACTTTCTGCAGAGTCAATCACTTCAGATCTCCAAACCTCATGTGGCTTTCAGATTAGCTTGATAACAGAGCGCAGAGAGCTTCATGGAATGAGTTTCCATGGTTGAGTCAAGGCAGGCGAGCAAATACTTTTGGCAATATAGTGTACCTCAGGTTCCTGAGATCCCTGGCAGGGTACAGAGAGCCCTCGTAGAGCATTTTGGACCCTTCCGTAGCTACAACTAAAAAAAATCAGCATGCACCAGCACGGCCCATGTTCTACATGCACTGCTCTTTCTAGGTAGATTTATGTTGTCCGTGAAGACGTTTGTATGAATGTATAGAAAGTTTCGAAGAAGGTCACACGTTTCAGCCATAAAGACGGACCCGGACCCTCATACTTATCGTCTGCTGATGACATCATTTAGTGTACACTTGATTTGATTCTATGGAATAGATGAGTGGCAGTGGATTATGTTTGAAAAGCATTAGCAAATCAGCCATGTGTGTGGCTATGCAAATATCCACGATGGTCATGAATTCCTGTGTCTTTATTAGGTACACGCTACTAATAAAATGCTAGACCCACGCATTTGCCTTCTTACCTGCTATATTTCTTTGTGCCATTCTTTTAACAGGGATGGCATTCGGCATTACTTGGTTGTAATGAGTGGTTATTTGACTCACTGTTGCTTTTCTGCCATCTAGAACCAGTCTGCCTATACTTTTTTTTTTAACTCTCACACAATTAATTTTTGTGCATGCAACTGCCGGATATTTCTCTTTTGCAGATCATTCTCAGTAGTTTATAAAATACTTATACCAGCTCCAGCAACCTTGCTGCGTTCAGAGTACCTTAAAATCAGCTTTCTTCCACATCCTAATGCTCAGTCTGCACTTAAGCATGATGCCTTCACTACCTCTACATGCCTAAATGCAAGGATTTGTGGCCATGTGATTGGCTTATGGACATTTAACAAGCAAAAGCTGGCGAGTGTACAAATACTTTAGAATGATGTATTTGTCTTTTCTGAAATGTTGATTAAAATAAATTGATTGCAGATAATTTTTGACTCACCCTTGTATAATGCGTGTCTATTGTTTTGATGTGGCAGGTTTGGTTTGAACTTGTTTTGGCTGAAATAGAGGCTAGAATGCAAGACACCATCATGTACACCAGGCTAATAGTAATTAAAGTGTAATGACCTCGGTGATCTTGAGTTCCAGTGCAAGTTCTCCGAGTTTTTCTTTTATTACTGATTCTTTGACAACATTGAAGAGAGGATCCGAACATCTGGAAACTTTTCAATTCTTTGTGACAAACGTTGTGAGCTGATTGATTCTCATGTCACAACATCCTGCTCGTCCTTCACCTTCTAATTCTACTGCTAACATTACTACATCTCCGTCCTGGTATCATTGTTGTCTCTCGTCTCTCCGGTTCAGTCCCGAGATCAAGTTACTGCCTGTGTGGAGTTTCACATAGATGTTCTCTCCATCTACGTCTGGGTGTCCTCCGGGTTTCGCGTCCAAAAACACATGTTGATCAGCTAGTCTAATCCGCTCCTAAGTTTGAATAAGTGTGTGTTTGTGCATGCATGGTGCACTGCAGAGTATCGACGTCCCATTCAAAGTGCTTTTCCGTGAGGTTGTAGTAAATGAATGATTGTGTCAGTGTTATTAAACTGTTATTTAGTTTTATTACGGGATTTATTATTATGGTTTTTATCAGGCGTCTTCTGTGCAACATGCAACCGGGTCTCTTTTATTGCAATTCTGCAAACAGCAGCAAGTGTATAGACCAAGCAACAGATATTAAAGCTGGATTAGGATTTCCAGAAGGAAAAATGATGGTGCTTAAAACAAAGCATGTCGAAAATAACTGTGTTTGGCTGAATTGTGAGCGAGAGGACCCCTGAATATAATAATTGTGTGACTTTACAAAAAATAAAATAAAAACAAATATGATCCATTTAGATGGAATTTATAATGTATCTCATTATGGACTTTTTACAGTTATCTCCCAAACAACTCGTCTTATCTCACTAAGTTATTAGTCATTTGTTGAGCTTCTTTAAGGGATTATGAGTATCTCAACATACTCAACATTTTAAATGGAGTTTCTAAGAATGTATGAGGATTGAGTTTAAAAAAAAAAAAATAAGAGAAAAGTAGAGTTTTTTTAAAGTCGTACCATCTGATTAGGATTTCTCTGTGACCTCATACACGCGCTCTTCTGCTATTGGATTGTATTGGATTTGTGCAAACATTCTGTAACTTGAGGGTCTGAGCCTGTGTGTTTGTAGTTACGGCAGTGTAAAACAAGTCCCTTCCGAAGTCATACATTTTTTTTTTGTTGAATTATATAATATCATACCACAGTCGACTGCACAAGGTTCTGCCCAATGGAGTTTGAACCGTATCTGCACAATGAGAGCCACATTTTTTACATAAATGTGCAGGAGAATAGAGAATTAAAGAGAAAAGAATTGAAAATGTCATATGTTTTATTTACCTGACAAATAAAATACATTCTAAACAAAGCATGGACGGACAGATGGATAGAATAATAAAAAAATTGTAGCTTAATATTTATCCCTGTGTGTTCACTCACTCCCACGTGGAAATATCTGTCCGAACAGCCGTTGGAATAAAACCGACGGGATCTTTCCGTAGCCCAGCGCGTCTGTGTCTATGCTCCTTTCCATCATTAATTTCGGAAGCGTGTAATGCACGTGTTAACATTTGTGGCAACCTTTTGGAAAACGCTGTTGATAGATATCGTCCAGCCACATTTTTCCTGATTCTTCATGCTGACATCAAAACAAAAGCATCAAACTTTATATATTAGGTGCCAGCATGCCTCCTGCCTGGCCACCTGCTTGGCTACAGTTCCAGCTTACTGTCACTTTTTTTTTAACAGCTACTTAACTCTGGCAGAAAGCCAATATACTTAAAATATAATTCTAAAAATAAAAGCATCTCTACTTTCTGCACTTATCTAATCGGATGCTCAAACAAAGCCTCCAGGAATCTCTTGTATTTTTTTAAAAATTATTCTTTTAAATGTATTTCTCTTTTTTTTTTTTTTTTTTGCAGTGTTAAACCAGCTGCCCTTGCCTTCCCCTCTTCCTGCCACCACCACTAAGAGCCTGCTGTACAATGGGAGGATCGCCGAGGAGGTCAACTGTCTCTTGTCTCGCAGGGATGACAATCTTGTCTCCCAGCTGGTCCACAGTCTCAACCAGGTCTCAACCGAGCACATGTGGGTATCTCGGCTACGTTAACCTCTAATGTTGTGTGCCATGATTTTGTTTTGGGGTGTAACTATGTTATTAAAGAAGAATATTAGTCCTATTAGCTTATTTAAATGTCTCATAGAAATGAGCGAATACTTGTGCCAGCTTAGAAACGGTGTATGTTGTGTCTGTCAAGTAGAATCAAATATATATCGGTATAGC
Organism: Xyliphius kryptos; assembly: GCA_025769995.1. Lineage (NCBI taxonomy): Eukaryota > Metazoa > Chordata > Actinopteri > Siluriformes > Aspredinidae > Xyliphius > Xyliphius kryptos. The sequence continues at coordinate 5,006 of JAOUQT010065230.1, forward strand.
ATGAAGCTTAGCACTTTCACTAAGAATTTTCGTAGGAGCCATGGGGGCAAAACACCGTACATGATGTCACAAATGAATGAGAATGAGCGAGTAGCCCATAAACAACTGCGGTCACGGCTTCTGCACGTAAAGTCGAGTAAAATTACATAAACTTTTTTATTTTTATATTTTTTATTTTTTATGAAAACCAACGTATGATCTAGAACGTTTAACAGACGCATAACCTAGAACGACTCAACTCGAAGCGACGTAAGCCGTGGTATACCTGTACACATATGCTGGGTCTCTTTAATTATCAATACACTATGGAATTTTCATACACTACCATCCTGCAACATAGTTCACACAACAGCTTTAGGCTTCAGTAGGCTCCATATACACTGTAAGATCTCTGAGTACCTCACAGTCAGCTTTCCTATAAGCTCTTGACCTGTCCACTGCACAGCAGAAGATAAACACTTAAGCTCCTGATAGTTGTATGTGTCATTCAAGAGCTTCATTAATGTTTGGTTGATCCCAGAGGCGAGCGTCCTTCGTGAGGCAAGAACTTGTGAAGCTGCTGCAGTGGATATGGGCAGATATGCATGTGGAGGTTATTGGCCACCATTTAAGGTCAAACCAACCTGTTATTAGCCAGGTGTTCCAAAATAAAGTGATAAAGTAAATAAAGTGAACACATTACATTATTTAAAAAGTGATTTTTTTATGATTGTTTTAAAAATTCTGGTTATTAATATGGTCTGTCATTTTGTAGCGGTCAAGTGTAAAGCCTCGATTCCTCGTGTTTTTGGAACGTACATTTTTCTATAGTTTAAGCCACAGACCGATATAAAGTCTTGGTTGGGAGAAATCATTCATGCACCATAAAACCATCAGGATGTTTAAAAATACTGTAAGACAAGTTGTTTGAGTGTTATTGTCTAATAAACTGGTCAACTCACACCAATGTCACTCTTCATGGCAGAGAGCTGAAGGACAACCTGGGCAGCGATGACCCCGAAGGAGACATGCCGGTGCTGCTGCAGACGGTGCTGTCCAGGAACCCCAACATTTTCAGGGAGAAAAGTATGCCCACCCGTTACGGGGTTCAGGGCGGTAAGGAGAAGACATGGAGACATTGCCCTTTGACTCTGAACCCAGTGGAGCACAGTGCATGGCTTGGCGCAGCTTGGGCAGCTTTCTACAACTGAGCTTTTCCTAGAAAAATATCGTGTTGCTGGGTTTGGAAGTCTGTAATGTGGGCTTTTGTTTTGTGCAGTGAACATTTTTAATGGTTTCGAAGTGCATTCAAGTCTGAAAACATAGTTTGCTCGAAAGTTAGTTTAATTCGGATAGAATGCCAGTTTCATCATCGTACTTTGCACCACACCTCCTTGTACAAAGTGATTCCAGACTGAGGAAGTTATTCTCAGATGTTTGTTATTATAGATGGCTATCATATGGTGTCAGAAACCACATACAGACTTCATGCAAGGTTGATTATATGCTAGAAGCACTGAAACGTCATGTCCTATATGATTGGTGGTAATTGATCTGCATTAGTAGTTTTTTTCCGAGTATGCCATGGGAGGTTAGTGTAGAGTCAAGGTATTGACACCTAATACTCCATGATGCTGGTGAAAATAAAAACTGAAATGCTAATCACTTTTATTGGTCCTACTAATTAATCCAAAAACGCTCTCTGTTGCTGCGGGTCCCTGACGCTGTGCTCCTTGTGTTCCTTTGTTGTTTCAACAATGAATCAATAAGCAATGTGTGAATTGTACTGTAATGTACATTCTAACATATTTCATGTCCTTGTCCTAAAACCCCCTAAACTTTGCTCTCTGTTATGCTTTTAAACGTACACTATGTTGCCAAAAGTATTCGCTCACCTGTCTTGACTCACATATATGTATCTGCTCAACCATGGAAACCCATTCCATCAATCTCCTTGTGCTCTGTTCTTGATCTAGTTTGGAGGTCTGTAGTGATTGACGGCATACACACTATGTGCATCAGCATTTGCTGACCCCCCCCCGCTTCATCAGTTTACGTGGCCCGCCACTCTGTGGCTGACTTGCTGTCATTCCCAAACACTTCTATTTTCTTATAGCTGACAGTTGACTGTAGAATATTTAGGAGCGAGGAGGAAATTTCACGACTGGATATTTGTTACACAGGTGGCATCCTATCACAGTTCCACGCTGGCATTCACTGAGCTCCTGAGTGCGACCCATCCTTTCACAAATGTGTGTAAAAACGCTCTGCATGCCTAGCTGCTTGATTTCATACACCTGTGGCAATGGAAGTGATTGGAACACCTAATTCCGATCATTTGGATGGGCGAGCAAATACTTTTGGCAATTTAGTGTATGTTAGATCAGTGGTGTTTATTACAAGATTAAGTAAATGACCGGATTGACATTTCATTACACTCTAAAGTTAGACTGACAAATGAGTCTTTGCTCCCTGCATTTGATAAAATACAGATCTTGTTTATTTACACTTCTTATGCCAACTATGTATTATAGATGATTAATAGTTTATTTTGTGATTGAAGGTATAATGCAACAGCCAATGATGCCGCCATACAAAATGCCTCAAAATTCCATGCATGGCAGCCCGGCATCCACAAACTACCAGCAAACACCTGTGACCCCCAGTCCACCTAGGTATCCTGCAACGCTTTATTTCAGTCAATATCTTCCTGGCTCATAATCTTAAATGTCATGCCCAGACTGATATTTTTTTTTGTTTGTCTTTAGTCGCTTTGTTCAGCCTCAGACGGGCTCCGGTGCCCGGTTCATACCCCAGCAAAACAGCCCTGTGCCCAGCCCGTATGCCCCTCAGAGCCCTGCCGGTTACATGCAGTACCCTCATCCTCCCACATACTCTCAGCATCAACAGATCCAAGGTGAGTCGACACGCTGCGGATTATGAATTTTAATTTTGACCTGGTTACAGAAGTTTCCGGCAGTTTGCCGAAGCATGTCTAGATGTTTATTGAAAAATAAATATATATTTTTCAGTCTCTGTGGCTAGTCCCATGGTGCCTGGTATGAGAAACATCCACGACGCTAAGGTCTCTGGGCAAATGTCAAGTAACTCGGCTAATCACAACGCACGGCATTGCTCCAATGAAGAGTACATGAACATAGTCCACAGACTGGGAAATGAGGTGAGCAGATATACCGCATACCTTATTCACCTGTGTTTATTGTCCTCATGTATTTTTAATGTCAACAGCCCCAAGTCTTATTAAGTGTTAGAGGTTAGACTGCTTAAGTTCTCAAACATAGCTGTGTAATAAGTGTGTTTGTGTGTGTATGTGGGTGTGTGAATTGCAAGATCACTTGGACCTCTGCAACTATACCTAGCGTTATTTTTCTTTTTACCACCCGGAACCGTTTGGCACAATGTGTAGTGCTGTCGCCTTAAAGCAAGAAGGAGCCGGGTTTGATCCTGGGTGGGATGTCCCAGGAAATTTCTTTGTTTGACTTTGCATGTTCTCTCTCTGTACGTGTGGGTTTTCGCTGGGTGCTCCGGTTTCCTCCCACAGTCCAAGGACATACATGCTAGGTCAATTGGAGAGATGCCAGGTTGTCCACAACTTGTGATGGGTATTATAACCTTGTGTATGGAAGTAACCTTGTTCATGCCATGAAATGACCACTAATGCAGAAAATGACAAAAAAAAAAACAATAAATAAAACCAACAAGCAGACTTTTATTTTATCGAATAAAATATAGACATGTTCCAGTTGAAATGCACATTTACAGATATTTTATGATATGGAATTACATGTGTAAGTGTTGTAAAATGTGATGCATGTTAAGCTGAGCTTGTAAATGTAATTTAAATTGATTTTCTAGAAGAGTGATCCTTCTATGGGAAACTCCTCCTTCCCTCTCCGGTCACCACAATCCGTGTGCTCTCCTGCTGGAAGTGAAGGGACCCCAAAAGGTATATTTTTTTTCACTTTTAAATCACTGTATATTTGAGGTTGGGTTATGACCACAGTAGTGAATATAAGTAAATCATATGCACCATGTCATGTGTGTCAGCTGGGTTTGAAATGCTTTTCAATATTGTGATAGTTTTGTAAACTATGTAGGTTTTTCTTGTATTCTTTATCCGTTCAGACATGTTTAAATGATCCTTTTCACTTACAAGTAACCAAATCTGCCCCTTTTTTTCAGTCACGTTTAGTTGCATGCCCATCGTGATTGTCATAGTAACAGCACAGGCAACAGGGATGCTGAGTAGTGTTGGGACAGTTGGAAGTTAGAAAAAAACAAAAACCGTCTGATTTGAAGTGATTCCCATGTGATCCTTCTAAATTTTAACTGTAGAAATTATTTTATCAGCTAATCAGTTCTTGATCTCACCGGATGAAGTCCCCCCCTCCCATTTGTAACTTTTTGTTAAAGGGTAAATGTGTTTAACCTGTAAATATTAACCAGGAAACCAGGAGAAAATCGCTTTATTTGTGGCTGTCATTGCATCTGTTTTTGTGGTTTTTTTTTTTATTCTAGTCGGGTCACGACCACCTCTGATCCTCCAGTCTCCACCTCCGTACACCTCACCGCGAGATGCGGCTCCTGACCTCCTCATGGACTCGCCTGAACGGAAGAAAAAGCAAAAGAAATTAATTAAGGAGGAGGGTGAGAAAGGTGCCATGTACGACATCGTCAGCTCGCCCTCCAAAGACTCCACCAAGCTGACGCTGAAGCTATCACGGGTCAAATCGGCTGATACCGAGCAGTCTGGAGAGCTTATGGCGGGCAGTGGAGAGCACGGATTGGACGCGGACAACGATTTGCCCTGCAACAGCTTTCAGGAACAATCAGGGTATCAGCAGGTCCCGGTGCTTCAGAACACGGGAGCTCTCGCTGCCAAACAGCCTGGAGCAGTCAGTGGAACACCCTACGACGAGGTTGAATTGGATGCCCTGGCTGAGATAGAAAGGATAGAGCGCGAATCTGCTATTGAACGTGAGCGATGCTCTAAGGAGGTTCAGGATAAAGGTACAGCAGTTTTCCTGATGTTGAATGTGAATTGCTTTTGAAACCAATTGAATCAATACGTTTAACTGTAAGCAGGAAGCCATTTATTTCATGCAGGTTTGTATTCTATATTAATATTGATTTGTTTTGTTTAGACAACCCTCTGAAGAAGCGAAAACAGGACTCGTACCCTCAGGAGCCCGGTGCTGCTGGTACTGCTGGAGGCCCAGGTGTAGGCGGCGGGGGCAGCGCAGGGAACAAACCGACGCCTCAAGAGGCTAGTGCTGCCAGCAATGGGGCTAACCGTCCAGCACTTATGGTGAGCATTGACCTGCAGCAGGCAGGAAGAGCCGAGGGGCAGCTCGATTGCCCTGTGCCTGCCCAGGAGGCCCAGCGTTGGGCCGAGGACGGCTCTGACTCAGC
>JAOUQT010065245.1:0-10416 GCA_025769995.1 Xyliphius kryptos
TGCCGCCTTGCTGAAGCATTTCCAGATCACCACCCATCCTCCACCCAATTTCACTGTGAGTGCAAGACACTGTGGCTCGTATGCTTCTCCAGGTCTCTGTCTGACCGAGCAGGTCTTGGGCAAAGCTAATAATTGGACCCTCTATGGTTCAATCCTTGTGGTCTTTTTCAAACTTCAGCCTGGCTCTCCTTTGCTTCTCATTGATGAAAGGCTTGTTTCTAGCTTCACATGACTCTGGCCCTGCCTTTAGCATCCTGTTACCACTATTTTTGCCATGCGCCATTCCTTTTTTAGGTTACTTGATATCATCCAGCGGTCACTAACTGACATTCGAATAAGATGGCGATCATCCCGGTCACCGGACGATCAGTTTCGCCCTCCGCCGGTCTGTAGCTTTGTTGTTTCCAATGTCAGCTGCTTGACCCTGTTGTAATGAGCCGCCGTCTTGGAAATTTTAAGGGTGGACGCTTATTGTATCCCTCTGCTAGTAAAGCCAGAATTGAGCTCTTGTTTTCCTCACTCAAGACTTGCAACTTCTTTGGCATGCTTAATAGTTATTTATTTATTCCTATTACTTTTGAGCGATTTCTAGCACTTGCTTTGCCATCCAGCTTGTGCTATTGCAAGAGGATTGTGAGGACCACAGCAGTAAGATTTGGTTCAGGTGATCACCCACTTAGATGCACATTAATTAGAACGAGGTGTACACGGGTTGGAATTCAACTGACCCTGAATGGAATGGCTGTAGAGATGCTGATTTTTTGTTGTTTTTATAAACAGTAGTAATCTCTTGGTTTTTTTCCGAAGCTGTACATATATATATATATATACATATATATATATATATAGTTTTAATGAGAGTAGGATTATTATACAGGACAGTAATGAGGGTTTGAGGGCGATGTTGTCTGAGTTCATCACCATTATAGACTTTACATTCCTTTTTAATTTCAGCTGAATGCCATACATCAGTCATTCTGCTCGGAGCAATGCAATAAGGAATGAATGTTATTATTATTACCCCTGTGAAAGGGAACTCGTTTGACATCACGTGTCACTAACACTCCCTTGTACATGTGTTTTTATTTATTTTTAAACAAAAGCCAAACCGCATTGTTTTGTGGTTTAAATTATTAATTGCATGTCCTGAGTGGCTTTATGTTTGTAAGTACACTGATAGCTTTGTCTTTAATAATGCAGGGTGGGTTGTCTTGCTGTCTCTCTGATAGTTCTGTACTCTCAGCACCACTATACATTTGGTTGTTTTGGTTATTTAGCAGACGCTTTTATCAAAAGCGACTTACAAGTATCCCAACTTTATGGCTGGGGTCAGAACACAGGTTTGATACAGCACCTTGAAGAAATGAGGATTAAGGGCCTTGCTCAAGGACCCATATTGGTAACTTCAGTGGATCTAGGATTTGAACCCACAACCTTCAGGTTGATTAACCCAACACCATAATCACTGAGCTACCATACCCTTTATTCAATATGAAAAAAGAGTAGAGGAAGTATAAAGAGGAGGTCTATGGATGTGGTTGGAGTGACAGAGGAGGCTCATCGGAATAGTGACGACGCCATGGCAACACCTAATAGAAACATCCGAAGATAGGAGAAAAGCTTTACCCTTCCAATCTTTTCTGAAATGGAGGAATACGTGTTTATTAAGACATGAAAGGATGTCAGAGCAAACGAATCATGAATCATCTCAGGTTTATTCACTCTGCAATGATATAAAAGTTATAGTCAGTGTAAGAAACACTGTGTTTTATATGTATTTTTCATTCTATACCATTTTTTTTTCCTGATTTGGGGATGTGAATGTAAAATAATCAGCAGGATTAAATGAAATCTCATCATCAGTCATGTTCCTCCTCCGGAGTCAGGGCCATGTTCAATGCATCAGCTGCACTTCTTGTGTTAATTCAGCCAGAAGCTCGAATTTATTCTGGGTACATACACTTTCTCTCTCCCACTCATTCACTTTTTTGCCCCTTTGCAGTCATTTTCACAGCTGGTGTTCCCACTTGAGAATATGAATCAGATTATAAATAGAGATGAGTAGGACTCTGCGCTTCCCTTTTCTGTTCCACCAAGAACATTCTTCTTACTTTTTTATACATATGTTTGAGTGTCTGATTATATACATTAAGACACACACACACACACAGGTAAACACATTTCTCTGTACACCCCATTTTTCTTCTTGACTTAGTTCTTGATTCGAAGAAGGTGGGTCAATAACCAACATAAATACTCAATGCCTCAGTTGCATGCGCCGCCACCACCTCAGTTTTACTGCAATGCTAATAATCATCCATTACCCAAACCGTACAAGCTCTATGGTGGTCCTGTCCATTTCGTCAGCCAAAGCGTGGTAATACTTATACTGCGGCAAGTGGCTCTGTTGTTTTCCAGTAACAATACTCACATATCTGCTTAGCTTATACTTGAAGCTTATACAACCTCCATGCCCCTGTCATACTTAGCTGTAGTTTACTTTGTGTGTTGCTTTAATAATAATAATAATAATACATTTAATTTATAACGCACTTTACATTTGTAACAAATCTCAAAGTACCACAGAGTAAAATCACCGGTATAAAACAGCATAAAATCAACCAACCTAATTAAGAATCACAAGTTCTGCTAAAAAGAAATGTCTCAAGTGTTTGTGGTGCTCTCAAATATTGTTTTTTGGGCATTAAGACTTTTAAACCACGTTAATTCAGTGATGTGCGGCGGAAAGTGGACACAGAATGTTGATGATATTTACAGCTTGTTTTTTTTCTCTATGCATAGGTTTTCTGTGCGAGGCGCTCCCTCTAGTGGGGTGCAGGGGAATTGCAAACTCTTGTTCAAGCAAGAAAATCGCTTACGAAATAAATATTTTAACGTCTTTGTTGTAAAAAAAAATGTTGATCTGTTTTAATATCTTTCCTCATTTGAATTTATTGCCGTTGGTTAATTTCGTTTTACTCACAATAAATAATTAAAATCCGTGCTAGCATGAACAGGTGGGCTAAATTGCTAATAGCTGTTTTATTAGAAGAACCAAAATGGAGGCTGCTAGTTAACAGAGAGAACTATACATCCATCTATCATCTTTCACTTAATACTATATATAGGGGCAATTTTCAGCATTTAATTGATCTTAAATCCAAAAAAACTCAGGGGAAACCCACATGGTCACAGAGACACCATGAAAAATTCACCCAGATCGTGATTTTAACCTGGATCCCCAGAGAGGTGTTTACCATGCCATAAAAGATTCTGGACAAACATAATGTTTAGACCTGAATCTTTTTTTCATACACTATATAAGGCTCTTGGCGTGTGCCTTGTCTATAGTAATTGGCGCGTGTGTAGAGTGACGGGGGTGATGCGGGGCTCTTGGCGTGTGTTATCTTGATCGTGATTGGCACCGGGTAGAATGGAGGGGATGACTTGGTGCAGATCCATCCATCTACCTCTTTCCAACCACTGCCTGAACATGTGGCTTAAGGCAGCCAGTGCCATCCATCCATTCATCCATCCATTATTTTCCGCTGGTCACAGTGGGGTTCAACCAACCAATGGAGAACATCTCGGGTGCTGGGCAGATACACCAAGGACAGGGCACCAATCCATTGCTGGGCACACACTTACACACACTATACAGGACAATTTAGTGCATTCCATTTACCTGGAATCCATGTTTTTGGACTGTGGGAGGAAACCCATGTGGACACATGGAGAACATGAAAACTCCAGCCAGATCGGGATTTGAAGCGGGAACCCCCAGCGCTGAGAGGAGAACATGCGAACCACTAAACCACCGTGCTGCCGAAGAGGGAATTGAAGAAAGCTATTTTGCCAAATAAGCAAATCAGTGAGTGATTTCAATGAAACTTGCTGTAAAAATGCTGGTCACCGGGCGCAGAACAGGTGAGCTTGCTTTTAACGGGAAAGCTCGCTTTAATATTGACACATTGGATTTTAGTAGAATAAGAAATGGCCAGGGGGCCTCTGAAAGGAAAAAAAAAAACGAAATTACCTCTGGTGTACAATCTGCTCTCATTTCAATAACTATTCTTAGTGTGCTGGTGTGTGTGGGGTGGGAGGTATGAAGTTAAAAATAGAGTTAATCTACCACTTTTCATCATAAAACTGCACCTGGAGTCATGTATGAATGTGTGTCAAGTTACAGCTGCACTAAAAATATGCCGTGTCGCTTAACAAGAGAGTGACGGACTCAGACAGTCATCGGATCGGCATCGTTTGTGTTTATTTGGATCGGATTTTAAACATTACAACCTTTTATAATTGTTGTTTCGGGATTAAAGCATCACATTATGTACATGCAGCCCAGTTTTGAACCATTACATCCATCAGCAGCAGTGAATTTTCCAGTTTACACTGATTATCGATTCGGATAAAACCAATTGACGACTTTAGAGCATCATATAGCAAGCATTTTATTTTAAAAGGTCATTTAATATTAATAACATTCTTTCTATAAGGAGTCTATATGTCCTCCTTGTGCCTGGGTGGGTTTTCGCTGAAGACATGCTGTTAAAGAGGAGACTCTAAATTGTCCTAGCCATTAGGGGTGCAATGCATCAGTGCACAGTCCCAAGCCTGCATAAATAGGTGTGCATCAGGTGTAAAACTCCACCAAGTAGAATGTGCAGATCCCTGATGGGAACGAGCCAAAAGAAGAAGGAGATCAGATTAAAACTCGACCAACTATTCAGGAGATGAAACTGGCTGCAGCTCTGGTTTTATAGGAGAATTTTACAAAATCTCTGAAGATATAAATGCATCAGGTTTTTTTTTTACTTGAACAAATAAAGAGTATTAAATGTAGAAAAAAAACGAAGGATATTTATTGCCATTTACTTTAAAATGAATGTCCTATAATGATGTTTTATTGCCATTGGAGACAGCTAATCAAAAGCGATGGAGTCAGCGTGCGTTGAAATGATCACTATTCCTGAAATAATCGGAAAGAACATAAGGAGAGAACATAAGAGAGAGAGAGAGAGAGAGAGTAAGAGAGTGTTTTAGAGAGAGAAAGAGCGGCAGATAGCTAATTGTCTGTGCCTTAGCGTGAAAAGACTATTATTTGGTATTTTAAGACCTCTAATTTTCCACCCACTCCAACTCTCTTTACATCACACTACTCTTTAGTTCTCATTCCCCTCCGTTCTTCTCTTCCATTCTTCCCCTTATCTACTTCTTCTTCTTTTGAAAGCGTCTGAACTGATTCTGGATGGCCAGAGCTGCCTTCTCCGTCTCTGGAGCGTCCAGGTCGATGTCGATTTCCTCCTCTGCGTCCTGCGTGGGGGGTCTAGCCTCCTTTTCCACAGGAGCTACTTACACAACGAAAGAACATCATCATATGTTAAAACCTAAATATAAACTCAAACGCCACTTCATCACGCCCACCCCCATGTTTCCTCACTCACTGTTCCACTTACTATATAGATGGACCAGAGAACATACTTTGTTAGTTTCCTTTACTTGGTTTGTAGTATGTAGAGAAACAGATGGACTACAGGCTGTAAATTTAGAACTACAAAGTCCATCTACATGGTGAGTAAAGCTGAAAGCATGGACAATGAGAGTAGGAAGAAGAATGTGGACTTAATAAAGCAAATACATTTACAATGAGCCATATAGCAGATGCTTTTATCCAAAGCGACAACGCTGTCTGTAGTTTAAGGAGAAACCAGCTACACTGGCTATCAAACATGATCATTATCCAATCCATCGTCCATTTTTATTCATCCATCCATCCATCCATTATCTTCTACTTATTCCTCTATTATGGTCGCGGCGGCGTTCCCCGTGCCCATCCATGGGAAAACATTTTGGGCGCTGGGCAGATACACCCAGGACAGGGCGCCAATCTATCGCTGGGCACACACTAACTCACACACATCCACAAACACACACTATACAGGGCAATTCAGAGCATTCAGTTTACCTGGAATCCATGTTTTTGGACTGTGGGAGGAAACCGGAGAACCTGGAGAAAACCCATGCAGACACGTGGAGAACATGAAAACTCAACCCAGATCGGGATTCAAACTGGGAATCCTCAGTGCTGAGAGGCGAACACCACTAAGGCACTGTGCTGCCCTGATCGCTAACAAACCCTCAAGTTAAGGAACGTGAGAAGACATGATGGGTAATGAAGGAGCCAAGTTTCAGATCTGTAGGTACTCAGGAGGACCTTAACATGACCTTGACTGGGTCTTGCGCTTGATGGCGATATGGAACGAACCATCAAACTTTGGAAGGCAAGGTTTAGCTTTTTCAAGGACGTAATGGGGACTCACAATGCCAAATTTCAGCCTTGTAGGTACTTGGGAAGTGGGAACATTGGTGATGAGTAAGTGAGGGCTTTGGCGTTCATAAGTATAGATTCTAAGCTGGACAGTGTGTAAGTACATCATGACTGGAAGGTTGAGGGACTGAAATCCCTGGTTGATTGACAGCAATTTGCCGGGTCAAGACCTACTATCATTCCAGAGTAATTACTAAGAGATGATGTGGAATGCTGGAGGGCGAGATGTTGCTGAGAAACAGGAAGGGTGAATTTAAATATCATACACAGTGATATGTCTGCTTTATAGAAATCGGAAAAGTTCTGCAATAGGAAGTGACCTTGTTATTTCTTATGTTGAACTGATGTATGGCTTAATTCCAGTGTTTAATTAAAACTAAATTAATATATCGGGTATCGGGACGCTGTTTATATTGATCTGTATTTCAATTTATGAGTAAAAGGTGGCACGATGTGTAGTGGTCAGCATGTTCACCTCTTAGTGCTGGGGACCATTGGTATGAATCCCAATCTGGGTTGATTTTCCAGTTTCCACAGTCCAAAACCATGGATTTAATGTGGAATTACGCCGCTCTTAATTGCCCTTTACACTGTGTGCTTCTCTGTGTGTGTTGTCTATATTGTCATGATGGGAGAAATGGCTCCGCCAATCAGATTTAAAGACTGGAACTATCATCCATCCATCCATCCAATAAAAACGTTTTGGGCAGTGGGCAGATACACCTAGGCCAGGGCGCCAATCCATCAGTGGGCACATATACACACTCACACACACACTCACACACATGATGCAGTGTTTTAGTACCTGATCACTTATTTTCTAGATATTTTGGGGCCGCAGTGGGGTTACTTATGCCCATCCAGGGAACTGCTTGGGCACTGGGCAGCTACACCCAGGACAGGGTGCCAATCCATCACTGGGCACACACTCACTCACTCAGCCACACACACAAACACACGCTATCCAGGGCAATTTAGAGCATTCAATACCTGGAATCCATGTTTTTGGACTGTACCTGGAGAAAACCCACACAGACACGGGGAGGACATGGAAACTCACCGCAGATCGGGATTCGAACCAGGAACCCCCAGCGCTGGGAGGCGAACGTGTTAACCACTAAACAACCGTGCCGCCCTGACCGGAACTCACCGTCGACAAATCCGTGAGAACAGAAATGTGTACATGGGGAGAACCTGCTCTGTAATAAACAGGCATGTGTTGGTTATGATACTAAAAACTTCAGAAGTCCATTTAGGAAAAAGGACATTCGAGTTGGTTAAGTGTTTTTATACAGGACTCGGTTGAGATTTACCAGATGAACCGGAGTTCCAACAGTCCACTGATTCGGAAACTAAACACTTCTGTAGATTTCCACACGCATGACCTGTTGGGGCAAATGGAGAGAGGACTGTATAGCTGGAAACATGATAGAAATGGGTCGCTATGAAGCGAGAGAGAGAGACACATTGTGAAAACAGTGTTGTCTCACTGGTGCTGGTTTTGGACTATTGATCAGGAGGTTGAGTGCAAGTCTCTTCTCAGCCAAGCTGCTGCTTTGAGGCTCTTGAGCAAAACCTTTAATCCTGCACCGCTCCAGAGCTGCAGCGTGGTGACTAACGCTCCATTTGGACACCCATCACCCCCTACACCCCCTAACACACACGTTTTGCAAGATGCGCTGGGGGAATGCTTCATAGGAAGAACATTGATCGCTGGAAATCCACACACACACACACATTGCACTGCATCAGCCTTATTATACAAATGTAGTTGGTTCACAGAGGGGTTTCCCATGCCCATCCAAGGGGGGAACGTTATTGGTGCCCGGGAGATGTACCAAGGAGGGGGGAAGGGAGCCATTAGTGGGCACATATACACTCACACACTCACATATACACACATCATGCAATGTTTTAGTACCAGATTTTCTCATTTCTCAATCTCATTTTCCAGATTTTTGGGGGCCGCAGGGGGGTTCTCTATGCGCATTGAGGGAAAAATGTTTTGGGCAGTGCGCAGATAAACGTAGGACAGAGCGCCAATCCATCAGTGGGCACACACACACACACACACTTTTACACACATGATGCAGTGTTTTAGTACCAGATCTCTCATTTTTCCAGATTTTTGGGGGCCGCAGAGGGGTTCTTTATGGGCATCGAGGAGAAAAATGTTTTGGGCAGTGGGCAGATAAATGTAGGACAGGGCGCCAATCCATCAGTGGGCACACACACACACTATATTAAGTGATTTATATAGGAACAATTTAAAGCAGCCAATTTCCCTTCGATCCATGTTTTTGGACAGTTTGAGAAAACCTGAGAACCCGGAACCCGGGCAGATCATGGAAACTCCACCCAGATCAGGATTCAAACTTAGATCCCCAGCACTGAGAGATGGACATGCGAACCACAACACCCTCACTCCACCATTGTTCAACCTTTAATTACAGAGCTGATGCAAAATAGAGCTTGCATTATGCAAAAGTCTGCAGATTGACTTCAGCGCTGCTCGTTGTGTTCATATCAAATTCAAAACAGTCGAATCAGCCACAAACAAAGCAGCTCGGGGGAATCTGAGGGCAGGTTTGATTAGGATGGCACGACCCACTCCCTCCATGTTGTGTTTTAACAACATTTATCAAGTGTCTCTTAAAACACGCGATAATTTGAATTCAGGATGAAGTTTTAACGTGGAAACCAGAATCCCGACATTGTGTATCTTTGTGTATGTGGACTTCATGCTCCAGTAAATCCTAAATCCCCAGTCCTAACAAGTTTGCATGTCAAAGTCTGCGTCGAACGTGTGCGTGTGCGTGTGTGTGTGTGTGTGTGTGTGTGTGTGTGTGTGTGTGGGTGTGTGCCTGTGTGTGAAGCACCAATCTGGGCTGTGAATATGGGTGCTGGACTGTGTCTAACGAGCTCTTGGACATTTCGTCAGCTATTTCGAAACTCTGGAGAGTGAGAGGCGAGCAGCCTTCTCTTTCCAGTTTAGAGCGGAGCAGACAGTTATTATGCAGAGCGCTCCTACGGGAGCTCGGCGCCAAATCGAATAGGCCTCATAACATGCACATATAAAGCAGCGCGTACACTTTTTCTTGTACAGACTGGACCTCGGCGTTGGAAGACGTGCTTCTCGCTGATTGACTCCATCGCACCTCGGCACAAGCTTCTCCCGAGAGCTACAGTGTTAATGCGCCTTTTATTGAAATACGGCTCCAGTCAATTCGAGGTTATTAAAGAATGGGCTCAGCTTTGGAGATTGGTGACAGATCTGCTTACACCAACCCAGACGTAAAATTACTTTGTGTGTATGGCTGCTCGTTTGTGTTGCTGTCGCGTTGTGGGGACTTACCACTCTCTACTAACTCGATATAAGGGATGGGACGATTAATCGTTTTTGCAAATTATCGTGATGCAAAATGTTACAATTATTTAATCGGAAGAGCCGATCGATATCGTCATGACGACGTTGCTAAGAAAAATAGGTGCCGTTAGCGGGAAATTTACCCACATGGAACCAAAATAAAGATGCACTTGGAGCACACTTGGAAGTGGCTCTACCCAAGCCCACTCAGGGGAGAATGTTTCAGGTGCTGGGCAAATACATCCAGGACAGGGTGCCAATCTATCGCTGGGCACACAATCACACACACATTTTATTTAATTCACCTTAAGACTATGGAATCCCCTGCACTGAGAGGCGAACATGCTAATCACAAAGCCGTTATGCCGCCCTAGCGGTCATCAATACCACCTAAAATTACAGGGACAATGCACAATGTCTCTTTTTTTTGTGATGTAACTCAAAGTAACATTTTGTTCTCGAAAAAAAGACATCACGGGGCTTTGAGCTGAATATTAACACAAAATATTAAATTCTAATTGTAAAAAAAATCTGTGTCTTTAAAGTATTTATTCATATCTATTTAAAAATTTTATTTATAAAACCAATTTTTTTCCCATAAAATAAGCGTTCTGTAAGTGTTTATTTTAATTCCGTGCGAGTATATATATATACACTGGAGATCAAAATTAGAGAACAACACACAATTTCCTAAATGTCAAGGTCACTATGTAGT
>JAOUQT010065261.1:0-20658 GCA_025769995.1 Xyliphius kryptos
TACTGTTCTTTGGGCAACCGCCAAACCCAGACTCAGCCATTAACATTGCCAGATGGAGAAGCGCGCTTCGTCACTCCAGAGAACGCGTCTTCACTGCTTTATGGTCCAGTGGCGGTGTGCTTTACACCTCTGCATCCAACGCTTTGCATTACACTTGGTGATGTATGGCTTGAATGCAGCTGCTCCACCATGGAAACCCATTCCATGAAGCTCTCTGCACACGGTTCTTGAGCTCATTTGAAGGCCACGTGAAGTATGGAGTTCTGTAGTGATCCACTCTGCAGAAAGTTGGCGACTTCTTCACACTATGCATCCGCTGACCCCGCTCCGGCAGTTCCCTTGGCCTACCACTTGGTGGCTGAGTTGTTGTCGTTCCCAAACACCTTAATGTTATTATAATTTAGTTGACTATGAAATATTTAGCAGCGAGGAAATGTCACAACTGGATTTGTTGCCCAGGTGGCGTCCTATTACAGTTCCACACTGGATTTTACTAAACTCCTGAGAGCGAGAAGTTCTTTCACAAATGTTTGTAAAAACATTCTGCATGCCAAGATGCTTGATTTTATACACCTGTGGCCATGAAAGGGATTGCAACACCCAACATGTTTCCAGGTCCTTAAATCTAATTGGCTGAGTTGTTTGTTCAGCCATGACATTATTATTGACAGTAACACACACCTCTGAGCGGTTTACATTCGTATTAATGCGTTATATACGATACATTATTTTCCCCGATGATTTTATTCTTATAAACTGCATCATTATTTAACCTCTGAATGGCAGTATTTGATTGTTAGATAAATTATGTCAATGATTTCATCCTATTTTTCATCTTCTCATGAGCTTTGAAATGGCACAATGCCATTAAAACGCTAAAAAAAGTCTCATTCCATAGGATTTAATTATACTGTTCCAGTCAGAAACCCATGTGATGAATGCAGTGAGTCAGTATTCTGCTGCATGAAACCAGATTATAAAGAATAGAGATCTTCATGAGCACGTCTGCACTTTTACACTACATGAGCATCTTTCAATTTTAAGTTGAAAATCTACCTACACTTTTATTTTACCGTATTTGCGTGTTGACTGACATGGATGGCGGCGTAACGATGAGGATGGAGAGCTTGTTGGGGGATGGGGGACTTGTGCAGACGAAAAGGTCAGCTCTTTATGTAGCCGCGATGTAACAGGACAGATCAGCACTGATACGTTGGCATTCTGTTAAAGAGGAATCCTTTTCCTTGGCATTTTCTCTGCGAGGCATTTTAACTTTAATTCTGACCGCTACACCTTAATGTACCATGCAGGCACATTGCTGAGTCACATGTCCAGGTTTCTGCCTTCTGCATCTGAGATTACTAAAGAAACTCACTACCATGTTTAATATGCATTAACTAGTCTGATATGGACCAGGACGACTAGTTCATCTACGTTGTGAATTTGGTGTTGGTTTAATTAAAAGCTTTTAAAATGAATCAATGAAGTTCAAAATTGTATTTTACAAAAGTATAAGGAATTTTTAAAAAAGTATTTAAAAAAATACAATACAGTACAAAACAAAGCAAAAAAATGTTCTATGATTTAAAAAAAATAAACTACATGATTCCCCCATATGATTCCTCAATTTGATTCCACAACATGATTCCCCCATATGATTCCACAACATGATTCCCACATATGATTTGATCACATAATTCCACCACGATTCCCCTATATGATTTCCCCATATAATTCCACCAAGATTCACCACACAATGTCCCCATATGATACCTCCATAAAATTCAACCAAGATTCACCACGATTCCACTATATGATTCCCCAATATGATTCCCCCATAGGATTCATCAATTTGATTCCACAACATGATTTCCCCATATGATTTGATCACATAATTCCACCACAAGACTCCTCCATATGATTCCCCCCCATATAATTCCACCAAGATTCACCACACGATGTCCCCATATGATACATCCACATAATTCAACCAAGATTCACCACAATTCTCCAATATGGTTCCTCAATTTGATTCCACAACATGAATCCCCCATATGATTTGATTACGTAAATCCACCACATGATTCCCTCATATGATACCTCCATATAATTCCATCACGATTCACAATTCCCCTATATGATTCCACTACGTGATTACCCCATATAATTGCACCACGATTAACCACGATTCCCCCGTATGATTCCACCACATGATTACCCCATATGATACCTCCATAATATTCCACCACGTTTAACCACGATTCCCCCACGATTACGCCACACCCAGCATCCTTAAAGATCAACTTCCTAATTTGTTTCCTTTATTTCAATGTCACTCTTCCTTCTCTCAGGGAGTGTGATTTGGACAGTGTCTATACTGTAATGTGTAATCTGTCCTGCTGCCCTTCGTTGTGCATCCACACCGTGATCTCAGCCAGTGTGTGAAACGTTAACCTGTTTTTTGGGAGGTTGGCCTGAGGAGTAGACAGGTACAGAGTATACAGTATTTAGGATTTAATTACTGACTGGATACACATTTACTTGCAGCTCTACTTATTAAGTTGCATTATGATGTGGAGCAATTTATAAGCTGCGGGGCCTAAATTGTGTCATTAGAGGACTGGCCTGCCCACTGGGTTTGTAAGTAATAAACAAATAATCCATCTGTAAATTATCATCATGGGAAACAATTAATGAGGGCTGGTCTCCCTGAGAGTTCTCATTTTCTGACCGTCTGCCCAACAAACACTTAAATATGCTGTCTCCTTTTGAACACCCTCAAACGTGGCCAAGAAAATGCACCCATTGGACTTGATTTGCAGGTCATTAATTCTTTATAATTTACTAAGGTTAGTAAAACATTTACATAGCAACTCCTTAGCAACATCAACACACAGACCCCCGTTAAAACATTTAAACGAATAGTATTAACAAAGAACAGCGTACACAATATGGACATTAGAGTAGGTTATTATGGAGATGCTTTTGACCAAAGTATTACAACTTAATCATTGTTTAGGGTGAGCAATAAAACAGCGCCCCAACAAGGGTTAAGGGCCTTGCTCAAGGGCCCACATCGGCTTTAAACTTACTAAGGTTTTCTATTTTTGGAGAAAAAAAAAGGACATTTAATCATTACACAATCTGTACATTGGGATCCTCTGAGCCCCCACTGAGCAGTTATCCTCACAAGGTTCTCCGGTTTCCTCCCCCAGCACCAAAACATGGATTCAAGGTGAATTGCTGCTCTAAATTGCCCCTTTATAGTGTGTGTTCGTGTGCCCAGTGATGTTTGGCGCCCTGTCCTGGGTGTATCTGCCCAGTGCCATGATTCCACCACGATGTCCTCATATGATTCCCCCATATACTTCCACCACGATTAACCATGATTCACCCATATGGATTCAACATGGATTATTGTGTTATATTAATTCCATTGCAAAAACAAATGTCCCACAAAACACTATGTTTCCGAGGTAAAGACACGATTCAGGTTCAGCTTACAAATTGGGACACGGCGTCTGACTCACACTACCAGAGAACATCAGCTAAATTCTTTCACCAGCTCACAGCCACGTTCTATTTTAAATAAAATCCTCTGGTGTTCGAATTAATCCTGAGAAAAGCAACACTGGAACAATGGAGCAAGTGGGTTTGGCTAAAACAAAAGAAAAAAACAAAACAAATCCCACTGTTTTCTTTGATTGAGCTCCATCAGAACACGGGCCGCAAACTCAAAGAATGAGACGACGCATACAAACAGATGTGGTTCTGTCTGGTGCCAACTCCAAAATTACACCTGTCTGAATTAGCATGCGTTACTATTTCATAATTAGGAGTTATAACCCGAGGGCAGGCGCGGAATGAGAACGCATGCAACACAAACAGAATTAACCCAGGCGGTCTAACGCTTTCCGAAATCAAAACTGTGTTCGTCAAACTGCGGCCTGAATAAGAACCAACGTGAACTCTGGCCACTGATGAGCCAAAATGCAAATTATAAAATGCTTAATGACTCGAGTGTCTATTTTTAATTATTTCAATTTAAGTTTCGTTTATTTGGCCCTTTTTTACCAGTACTTTGTCTAAAAGCAGCCTTTTTATTAAATCGATCATGAAACACTGATTATCTCTCTTCATTGGCTTCCACTCGCTGCCCACATTCAGTACAAGACCCCGACCCTGAACTACAGAACCATTTCAGGATCTTATCTGCACTGTAATTTTCGGAGTCTCATCCCACCTGGCTCACTGCACTCCGGTGCTTTGAACTCACTGTGGCGCCGCTCTCACTCCAGATCCTTCACTTAAACGGTGGAATGAACTTTTGAAATCTGTCCAAACTGTTCGGACATTCAGCATCATCGGGAAACATCTAAAGAGACAGCGCTTCCACAGGAACACGCTGTAATTTCTTTATTAGGTTTGGGTGGGAAATCAGGCATTCGTCTGAATCAGCAAATGATCAGGATTGATTATACTGCAGTTCAGCAGGTTCTCCCTTAACTTAAAAACAAAGGTGCAAAACTCACAGTGGACGGCAACAATGGATATAAAAAGATTTTCCATAAGGTTTAGTTTTGGAGACTGGCTTGGTCACTCCAGAACCTTAATATGCTTCTTATGGAGCTACTACTTGGGTCATTGTCATGTTGGAAGACCCACCCACGACCATCTTCAATGCTCTAACTGAGGGAAGGAGGTTGTTCCCCAAAATCTCACAATACATGACCGCGGTCATCCTCTCCTTAATACAGTGCAGTCGTCCTGTCCCACGTGCAGAAAAACACCCCCGAAGCTGGAAGTACAGGAGATGAAGATGCTGTGATTCTCACTGGGAGATGAAGATGAGGAGATTAGGAATGAGTTTATTAGAGAGACGGGATAGGTAGGACTCTTTGGAGACCCAGTGAGAAAGGTGAGATTGAGGTCGTAGGGCATGCAGAGGAGAGATGAGAGTTATATCGACAGAAAAATGTTGAGGATGAAGCCACCGGCAAGAGGATGAGAGGAACGCCAAAGAGGAGGCTTATGAAGTTGGTGAGCGAGGACATGCTGGTGGTTGAGGTGATGAAGGAGGAAAGCCAGGATGGAACCAGATGGAGAATAATGCTTCGCTGTGGCGCCCCCTAATAAGAACAACCAAAAGAACAGGATTTTAAAAGGTGATCTTAAATCATAGATTAAGATTAAAACTTTAGATTAAAAAAGGTTATATGTATTAATTATTTGGTTTTTATAACACTTTACACACTTTGGAGGTTATAAATGGCATACTCTGTGTTTTCCAGTTCCATTTTCTTTTTCTTTGTGTCTATGTACAGTATGTTCTATATTTTTGCCTTCCTTTTTATAATAGCCAGAAATTTAAGAATTGTTCTGGTGTCTTCTCGGTTGAGGGTATCTATAATGGTTCCAGGTATTTGCAGTTGCTCTCTCGCTTTGGTTTATTCAGGGCATTCGAGTCGCTGTCAACTGCATTTTTTTTTTTATAAAAAATAAACATTAAGGAAAGAAATTTGTTTTTAAACGAATCGTTTATAAAATGCTTAGCATTTTAGAGCATTATTAGGAAAAGAATATCTTTTGACTATTATTACATTTTTCTTAGACATTAACTGTTTTTTTTACCAAACATCTTAAAAAAAAAAAGCCGTCCCACTCACCGGGCAACGGGACCCTAATTTAGGCTACATTTCCAGGACTGTCTGGAACAGGGGTGCCCAGTCAATCGCACAGTGCACGTTGGTAGATCACTGTGGAACATAAGTGCGTTTAGCAGCGCATTTATTACAGCGCAGTATCAGAAGCACTTTTACACGCTCACCATTGTGCAGCCACGGCCCCCCTGCCACAACTGCATGTCGTTTAAAATGTGCTCTAAAATGTTAAACACACCCGAAATGATGGATGTGTCGACAAAAAACGCTTGTTGGACTCGGAAGACCAAATTTTTGTCCAGCAAACTGACATTCAAATGAAGTCAGGGCCCTCTGCTGGGCAGTTTCGGAACTTGTTGGCTGATTTAAAGGATCCAATTTTTAAAAATGTGGCACGTATCTGACAGAATTTTTTTTGTGTGAACCTATTTATGTGATTCAGGGTTTTCCCCTCCTAAAATAAAGCCAAGATATCAGACCCCCCCACTGATCATTTGGAAGTATGCTTAAGAATTGTCACCAGCAGCCACTGTTCAGACTCCTCCCACCTGGCTGACAGCATTCAATGCAAATCATCAGACTGAAGGTTCTTAAAACATCAACATGTGTGCAAAAAAATTTCAACATTAAAGATTTTAAAAAGAAACAAGAATTTCGCTACATTTCGACAAAAAATCAGATCTCAGGTCAGAAAAGTGTGGACACCCTTGCTCAAGAATATATTGTATTATTAAACTTAGCATCGACTTACGACAGCCCTCTTCGTCGCTGTTGTCGCCGCAGTCGTCGTCGTCATCGCATCTCCACAGAGTCGGGATGCACCTCGTGTTCTTGCAGCGAAACTGTCCGTTCTCGCACTCCGTTTCGGACCCTGCGGTTCGTTTAAAACAATAAAAACAGTGAGTTCTTGTGAATTTGTTCCAGTGTCACCTCAAACGAAAGCACGCAACACTAGCAAAAGAATTCCACAACGCTCGTAATTTATCCCGAGTGGGCTTCCGACGTCTTAACGGCATGCTTGGTGTCCGTTTGGCTGGATTTCAGCCACTCAGCAGCGAATGACGGCTATTTACAACATTTGCTCTGAATTTTACAAAAGTAAAGCAAACTGTAGCAGTCTGAAAAAAAAAAATTAAGTTAGAATTGAATCACGCTGAATGTTTGTTGTAGAATTTTTGAGTGAAGTTTTTTTTTTGTTTTAGATTGTTTTATAAACGATGAATTTTGATATATGGATTAATTTGAATGTGGCAGCCTGGCGGAATGGAAAAGTCCAACTTTTTTTTGGATGATTATGGACGAGCACGCTCTGCTGAGTTCTTCGATACCAAACACACAGGGGTTGACTGGAAAACCTAGAAGCAAACCATCCATTATTAGAATGGAAGAACATGGAAACTCAACCCAGATCGGGATTTGAAACGGGAACCCCCAGCGCTGAGAGGCGAACGTAATAACCACTAAGCCACGGAAGCAAACTCAATTAGCAAAAACTGAAGGGGCTGTAGCTTATGGGTTCCAAATTGCAAAGTTGTCTCTTGGGGGTCTGGAAAAAAAAATGTGTGTGAAAATTTCTGGGTAGAAGTCAGAAAGCTAAAGGCGTTTTGTTGAACTACGGCACCAATTTTTTGTTATAGGAGAAGATGCTCCGGGTTCTCCGGTTTCCTCTCACAGTCCAAAAACATGGATTGAAGGTAAATTGAATGCTCCAAATTGCCCCTATAAAGTGTGTGATGGATTGGTGCCCTGTCCTGTGTGTATCTGCCCAGCGCCCAAGATGTTCTCCACTGGATGGGCATGAGGAACCCCACCGTGTCCCTTGTAGAGGAATAAAAGGAAGATAATGAACGAAGAAGCAGAAGAAGAAGCAAAAACAATAAGGTCTCAGACGCTTGGTGCTCGAATCCTCCAAAAATCCGAGCGTTTCCGACCAACGAGACAGTCAACGCCGCCAGACATCAAACAACAACAATAACTGTCAGAATCCCCAGGTGGCGCCACCGTCGTCTGTCTTCGGGCTGTTTTATTACAAGTGCTTAAAGCAATTACTTTTATTTATAACTAAAACATACACACGTTTATGAAATAAAAAGGAGTGGAATGAGGATTCAGAATTTAGACAACACAAGATCTCATAATCCTAATCCCAATCCACCGAATCATTCATTTATAAGCATTTTATTACAATAGCACAAAAAAACTAACCTTTTCCTAAATGAATGTCCATGCTGATCAAGTGCAGAAGAACGAAATGTCCAATTACATTCCACATTGTCCTGCACGGAGTGCTGCATCCAACAAAGGCAGGTCCCGTTAGAGCTGCTCCTCACTGATCCTCTCGCTTCGGCGCGTAGTGTGGGCGGAGCTTATGCTAATACACAGCATGAGTTCCAACGGCCGTATGTCAAACCAACGCCTCCTCCTAAGTGCCCTTCATTATTTAACTTCGGAGCCGTTCCCATACGCTTCAAGATTCGTTTAAGATCCGACACCCATTTGAACGGGAATCGAACGCGCCCTGAAGAAGTGCCCTCATCAACCGTGGAGTCGATTCCGACGAGATTCTGTGAATCGACTCTGCGATTTTTCAGCCATATTTATAGACACTCCATCCATCCATCCATCAACTTACTCCTCTACGAGGGTCTCTGTTGGGTTCCCCATGCCCATCCAGGGGATAACATCTCGGGCACTGGGCAAATACACCCAGGACACCAATCCATCGCTGGGCACATACGCACTTACAAACACGCACCATACAGGGCAATTTAGAGCATTCAATTTACCTGGAGTCCATGTTTTTGGAATGTGGGAGGAAACCGGAGAACCCAGAGAAAACCCATGAGGACACAGGGAGGACATGGAAATTCCACCCAGATTGAGATTCAAACCAGGAATCCCCAGCGCTGAGAGGCAAACATGCTAACCACTAAGCCACCGTGCCGCCCACGTTCATTTATAGATACTGATTTTTAAAACAATCTCAATCTGGATATCCATTCAAAGTAAATTCATTCATTTATTCATCATCTTCCGCTTAATCATCTACTAGGGTCACAGGTGGGTTTCACACTCCAATCCAAGGGAGAACGTTTCGGGTGCTGGGCGGATACACCCAGGACACACACATGCACACACAGACTACAGTGCAATTTAGTGGTTAGCACGTTGGCCTCTCAGCATTGGGGATTTCCGGTTCGGATCCCGATCTGGGTGGAGTTTCCTGTCACAGTCCAAAAACATGGATTCAAGGTGAATCGGCTGCTCTGATTGTCCCCATAGCCAGATACACACAGGACAGGGTGCCAATCTGTCACTCACACACACAAAATGGGCCAATTTAGAGCAGTCAATTGACCTTGAAACTCCACACAGATACCTGTGCAAATGTTTATGAAATATATACATAATGCTGCATTTGTGCGTTTTTCTTTTCTTCCTCACTAAGCCTCAACATTTAATATTTTTAAACTAATTTAAATGGGTTATTAACAAGTCTTATATTACCTATAAATTAATCCTATACAAGAAGTAAAAAAAAATAACTGCATATCCACTATATTAACAAAATTGGGACACGCCTCTTCATTTCTATATACACGGGGAATTAAAAAGCACTTTCCATGCATTTTCATGCCTCCAAATGTGTGGGAACAGTTTGGGGAAGGTCCTCTCTGTTTTTCACTTGTGATTAATGAAACGTGGCTAAAGATGGAAATTCCCAGAACCCCAGGCTGTCTGGCTCGCGCTTTTTCCCACGCAAAAATCCGATACAATGTAAACTTTGACGTCACGCCCGTAGTCCTGCAGTCTGGCGGGTCCCGGCAGAGCGACCCCTTTCTGTCACTGATGCCTGGAGGCGCGAGGAGCCCGAAGTGCGCGCGGTGCAGAAATCACGGCCTGGTGACGGCGCTAAAGCGGCACGCGGGACAATGCAGGCAAGCTTGAACTCCGCACGTGTGTTTAATGTGAGATTCATTATGAATAAGTTAGCAAAAATTTTTTAAAATTAAATATTTGGTAAACCAGACGAAGACAGGAAATTAAAATGATGAAGGGAGTTTTGTCTGGAGAAATGTGAATGACTGGGTCTCTTCTTTAGCGCCATAAATAACACAAAAGAACAGAGACATAAAAGCAATCGAGTCCCTTTTTTGTACTTGAATAGTTTGTTGAAGTCGAAAAAAACGTTGCAAAATAATACAATGAGAATTATTGCCCAGAGTGACGCTTAATGTGGGTTACATTTACATTTAGTTATGCAAAGTGACTTACAGGTATCCCAACTTGGTTGAGGTAAGAACACATGGTAGACACAGCC
The DNA here is from genome assembly GCA_025769995.1 of Xyliphius kryptos. NCBI lineage: Eukaryota > Metazoa > Chordata > Actinopteri > Siluriformes > Aspredinidae > Xyliphius > Xyliphius kryptos. The sequence goes on from JAOUQT010065261.1 coordinate 9,982, forward strand.
CCCTGGATCAATGAGGGTTGAGGGTCTTGCTCAAGAACCCACATTGGTGACTTCAGTGGAGCTGGGATTTGAACCCACAACCTTCAGATTAATAGTCTACCACCCTACCCACTGAGCTACCACTCCCAACCCAACTCCCAGTTAATGTATTAAAACAGTAAACTAAAAAGACCAAACTTTACTCATTTATTACTCTTCATTAATACTCTCTACTACTGTAATAATGACCCTGGATTTCATACAAAAGTAATAATTTTCCCGTTAACTTTCACGATCACTTTCCTTTTGGAGAACAGTTTCAGAATTACAGTAGGAGAGAGAATTTAATCATTTCGCCAGATGCTTTTATCCGCAATCTTGGTGGTGTTTCCATGTCCTCCCTGTGTCTGCGTGGGTTTTCTTCCACAGTCCAAAAACATGGATTCCAGGTAAATTGAATGCCCTAAATTGCCCTGTACAGTATGTGTTTGTGTGTGTGCCCAGCGATGGGTTGGCACCCTGTCCTGGGTGTATCTGCCCAGCGCTCAAGACGTTCTTTCCTGGATATCTGTGATGTCATCTGTTTTTGGTTTTGTGTGCTTTTTGTGATTTTAAACCAAAGGTGTCCAAACTTTTTGCAAAGAGGGCCTAGTTTGACAAAATTGCAGATGCCCGGAGGCCAATAATTTTTCCTGACTTTTTTTCCATTAAAGAAATATTCACAATCTAAAAAATACACGCTGTTATAAAACTATTTACACTGTCAAATTTACATTTATGTGTGTAAACACCTCCAAAGACATAATTAGAGTCAGATAAACATTTAACAAACTATAAAATACCCTAAATTCAAGAAAGTTAAATAAAATCTATAGTTGTGTCAGATGCACGGATGCTTTTATCTGCAGGTTAATAAGAAATAATCAAAAGCCTCTCCTCTGCCTCTGAACATCTAATGATATGTCCTCAATTCTCAGAGGCACAGATTCAGACCAATAGTATCACAATGGTGCTGCCGCCATGTGGTAAAAGGTGGAATTACGCTATAAGACTGAAGTTGGGGGCCGTTTGGACTTTGGACAAATCGAACCGAGTTTCCTTATCATAATCTGGTTTAGTTCTGTTTCTGATTTGATAGTAGAATCATGTTTATGTGTATTAATTTAGTTGCTTTGCGGTTTAACAGGTTCTCTCGTTGCTGCTGTTCGAAGTGCTCGCTCATTGCAGCACGCACGCGCGTCATGGCCAGACACCGGCAGGTCAGTCAGCAGGGGGGCGCGCGGGCACAGTCCTCGACCCCCGTCTGGCAAGAAGACGAGAAAGTAGGGACTGTGGATCGAGCCGAGCACAAATATGCGTCGACTGATACGGAAGGTCTCTGTGTGGACGGGCACGCGGGGTCGGGTCGGGGGCGCCTCACGCAGAGCCCCGGTCGGTACCAGCGGGCTGATGTCAGAGGACGCACAGAGCTCGATGCCCGGATGAACCCCACCCGCGATATGACTTCCGACTCGGGATTTCTGCCAGGACAGATGAAGAGCTCGAGCACTTACACTCACCAGAGCAGAGGCGCCCCTGAGTGGGGCGTGTTCAGAGGTCACCTCTATTCCCTCCCTCAAACCACACCCTAATTTCTCACAACTTCACACCTAAAGTGATAGAGGGATCTATTTTTTCTAGAGTTCTTACACACAGAGGAATCTGTTCTTCAAATTACACACACATGATAACGATGAATAGTGATTAGCATGTTCGCCTCTCTGTGCTGGGGATTCCCGGTTAGAATGCCGATCTGGGTGGAGTTTCTATGTTCTCCCTGTGTCCGCGTGGGTTTCCTCCGGGTTCTCCGGTTTCCTCCCACAGTCCAAAAACATGGATTTAAGGTGAATTGAATGCTCTAAATTGCCCCATATAGTGTGTGTGTGCCTAGAGATAGGTTGGTGCCCTGTCCTTGGTGTATCTGCCCAGCGAAATGTTCTCCCCTGGATGGGCATGGGGAAGCCCCACGCAATCCTAACACACTGTTGGAGGAAACCCATAGAAACACGGACAGGACATGGAAACTCCGCCCTGATCAGGAATTGAACCTGGATCCCCCGCTGAGAGAGACGGACGCGCCAACCGCTATGCCACTGTGCCGCCCTATAGAGAAAGTTACATCCCGGAAATACAAATTGTTTCACAATAAAATTTCAAAAACAAAGAGTAACAGAGCTGCACTGAACGACTTACATCATGGTGTTATTTTCCAGACCAGCCGTGTTTTCCGTGGAGGCTTCCTGCACCACCAGCAGCACATCAGAGGAGCGCCTACTCAGAAGATTCGATGACCACACCGCTGCCCGTCTACATGTACGATCAGGTCACCAGTGTGTACGTGTGGGCAGGTTTCTTGGTGAATATGCCTCCACTGGGGAACATCACAGTTCCTTACGTGGCTCCTGCTCCACTGGTGCACCTGCCTGGGCCCCCACAGGTCAACTCCAGATACATGTTCAAATATATTAATCTCTTTTTTATTATTAACAATAATAATGTACACCAAGCATACTTCTCTCCTCCTTTGTGTCCATTTAGGAAAACCATGCGATGTTTCTCGCCCCCGGTCCGACTCCTCCGTGGGCTTTACAGAGCTGCAGTTTGAATCCAGGTATGTTGTTCTTCTGGCTGTGGACCTGGAGCTGTGAGGCTCCCCGTTTGCTCCTAATATTCACCCACCTCCCGTCCAACCTATTTAAATCTCAGTACAGAACATTGTTACCCACCCGCTATACAATATTTCATATTTCTGATAATATTAACCAAAGGACAGTTATGCATACTGGTATACCACTATATTATATTTTTTGTAAAAAACACTTAGCATGTTCTCCTCTCAGTGCTGGGGGTTTCCCGGTTAGAATCCCAATCTGGGTGGAGTTTCCATGTCCTCCCTGTGTCTGCATGGGTTTACTCCGGGTTCCTCCCACAATCCATATACATGGATTAAAGGTAAATTGAATGCTCTAAATTGCCCCATATAGTGTTTGGCTGTGTGTGGGAGTGAATTTGTACCCACCAATGGATCGGTGCCCTGTCCTGTCCCACAAACACTATATGGGGCAATTTAACAAGCTAATTCACCTTGAATCCATGCTTTTGGACTGTGGGAGAAAACCAGAGAATCTGGAGGAACATGGGGAGAACATGGAAACATCACCCAGATTGTGATTCGAACCCGGACCCCAAGGGGTGAGAGTTAAATGTTTTAACCACTACACCACCATGCCGCCCTCTCATCTCATAATCCACCTAATTCTTAAGTAGGGTCACAGGGGGGTTCCCTTTGCCCAGCCAGGGGGGGAATACTGGGTAAATACACCCAGGACACAGTGTCAATCCATCGCTGGGCACACACTCACACATTATATAGGGCAATTTAGATAGAGGGCAATTAAGAGCAGCCAAATCACCTTAAATACATGTTTTTGGACTGTGGGAGGAAAACGGAGAACCCAGAGGAAACCCATGCGGTCACATGGAGAACATGGAAACCCAGATTGGAATTTAAATCGGGAATTTCCAGTGCTGAAAGGCGAACATGCCACCGTGCCAACCCTACGTGACTCAATGCAATATATTTTAATTGTAATATATACATATAGGTAGGCATGTACATTGTACACTTATATATCTAAAGTATTTACCGATTTTTAATATTCCTGCTACCACATTCTATATATATTTATTTAATTTGACTATTTGTTTAATTCCGTGATGCCATTCTCCAAATTGGAGAATGTGTTGCCACAGAATCCATTTATTGATCTATTTTCATATCCAAATTCCGTGCAAGCCAAAATGCAGGAAAAGTTTCCTGCTGCGTACACCTGTGTATAATAAGACATTAAAGGTTATCGAATCTAAGTCTATAACTTGCCCCGGCCACTTTACCCGTCATCTTATTTGTAGTTTTGTACTTTAATCACGAACTAATTCGATTCTAACGCCATCAATTCTACAATATTGCAGATTTTCAAGGTGCTGAGGAGTCCCTGCAGGGTCCACACTCCCCTCAGGGTGCCGCTGCGGAGTCTGTAAAAAAGTAGCCAAAAGACCGCAGGCTGGATGGTGATGGCATCTGTGCCAGGACCTTGGATAGCGACCGAAATGCTGCCATCACCAACCCACAAAAGTCCACGTTACGTGTGTTAGTTTATAACTACTAGTTATAAGGTTTAATTGAAATAAACCACTGAAGTCGTGTCGTTATTTCGTATTTTGGATCAGAGCAGGATTCTCGGTGGAAAAATATTTTAGAATTTTTGGAAAAACCACCTTCTGTGGTAAATAATTTCAGAATCGAAAAGTTTCTGCTGCATTTTCTCATCCCCTGAATAGCGAGGTGCTTCAGAGTAATAATGATAATATTGCTGCATGCAACATTGTATTGTCGTAGCCGTGATTTTTTTTTATAATTTATCGCTCATCCTTGAAGCAAGAAGCCAAAAAAATAAAAATAAAAAATAAAAAATCACACCGAAGCTCTGCCTTCCGTCGGCACAGCTAAATGGAATGTCAAAGATAAACAGAAATAAAATGTTAATGGTATTATGACTTTAAATTTAAAAACAATGAAAAAATACGCATGGGACAAAATGTACCGGGTTCTAAAAATATCAATTCATCAGAGATCCTGATGGAGGCGAGGACTACGCTCTGATTAAATACGAGCAGAATAAACATGATTTCAGTGGTCTATTGGTTTTTCATATTAAAATAGGAAAGTTAAGGCAGAGTTATGGAGTTATTTTGAGCGTTACTTGTTGCTCCGTATTTAAAATATTAAAAGGTTTTGCATGAACACAGTGGTTTTTCTTTTACCCTGTGTGTGTGTGTGTTTGGGGGAGGGGGGTTGAATGCCTATCCTACATTTACATTTGGCCATTTAGCAGACGCTTTTATCCAAAGCAACTTACAAATATTCCAACTTGGTTGGGGTCAGATCAAAGGATTACACACAGAATGAAGGATCTTGTTTAAAGACCCACATTGGTAACTTCAGAGGGCCTGGGATTTGAACCCACAACCCCATTTGAAAACACAGACACACGGAGAACATGTAAACTGTACCCAGTTCGGGATTCAAACCTGGATCCCCAACCCCGAGAGGCTGATGTGGTAACCATTACACCACCCTTCTGCCCAAGGGTCAATCCTAAAGAGAAGTTTGGGTTACTGAGCAAAAACACCCGGGAATCCATGTTTTTCGACTGTCGAGGAAAACCCCATGCCCATCCAGGGGAGAACGTTTTAACCATGGACACTCCACCCAGATTGGGATTCGAACCAGGATCCAGAGCGCTGAGAGGGGAATATGCTAACCGTTACGATCGCACCAACTTAGATAGAAAAATACATATAAAAATTTCAAATGATGATTGCTATGGTCACAGACAGTTTCCTTTTACTTTAAACACAACAGTGGAATTACAGAAGATGACATTTTATCTCTGACTGTATGGAACACGTGCACCGCCGTTCGTCGTTGGTTGTTTTTTATCTTTAAATCTTAAGCTAAAATTCTGGGCTCGATACATTTTAATGGCTCGGCTGTGTTCGATCGTATCCATGATCCTGAGGTCCGCGAGGTGACTGGCATTCCCAAAGAAATGCCCCAAATCGTGAGAAACCAGTGCCACCTGAAGGTCACAAGGAGGAACTGCAGCTCTTCAGTGAACGGGGATTTGTGTTTAGACTGCAGGTCAGTTATTAAACCCATCAGCATTGAGCTCTGGGGCTAATGACACTTATTATATATATATATAAAAAAATGAAAAGGAAAAAAATAACCCTTAAAAAGCTGGCAGCACCGTGAGTCACCTTTCTCCACGTCCTGAAAAATGAGAACAGGGCTCCGGCCGAGGCTCCTGTAGGCCCTCAGATCAACACAAGTCCATAGGAATCAGTCTGATGTGAGCTGATTGGTCACACCCTTTACTTGTGCGCCTTCATTTTACGCCGTGTCTCCTTTCCTGGTCGCTTCTGCAACAATATAATCATTCATAAATCTAAAAATGTGCAGTCGTTTTATTTTTATTTAGAATCCCCAACGACAGCAGAGAAAAAATAAAATGGACTTACATTTTTCCCGCCCTTCTGTCCCCCTTTAAACTGCTTGCCCCCCTTTCCATGCGCTACTTTGCCGCGGAATGATGACACGTCATTGTGGCTGTCTTTCGTGTTCCACTTGGTGCCTTTCTTCTTTCCACCAAAGCCGAACTTCTGGTTCTTGTACTTCCTTTTAGCATTGGGACTAAACAGCGAGCAGGGGGGGGGGGGGGGGTGCGAGGGCAGATATCTTTAGGTTAATATGATATACATACAGGGGTTTTTATAACGTTACTGAACTCTACATCAAACAGAACACTGATCAGAAAATATTATTAATTAATACTTATAAATTCATTGTTATTCCTAATGATGGCACTGAAGGGAACGAGGCTTGAGACGATTACAGATTTTGATGGTACGATTATTGCCTCAGAAATAATCACGATTATCACAATTAATTATAAGGAACAAGTGACGGCAATCACAGCAACAATGACGTTCTAACATTTAAATAACATTTTGTAATCAAAACAAGGTAACGCAGAATTTTATATGAACACAAAATACTAAATTGTTTTGGGAAAATAAGAGTTTTTAAAAAGTCCTTCCTTAAAGAACAAAAAAAAAAGTTTTGTATTTTTTGTACAAATGTGGTCATAATTTATTATCTTCCGCTTATTCCTCTGTGAGGGTCGCGGTGGGGTTCCTCATGCCCATCCAGTGGAGAACGTCTCGGGCGCTGGGCAGATACACCCAGGACAGGACGCCAAGCCATCACTGTGCACACACTCACTCACACAAACACCCCAGAGGGCAATTTAGAGCATTCAATTTACCTTGAATCAAGTTTTTGAAATGTGGTAGGAATCCGAAGAACTCAGAAGAAACTCCACCCAGAGTGGGTTTCGAATCAGGAATCCCCAGCGCTGAGAGGAGAACGTGCTAACTACTTAGCCATAACCGTCCGTCTAACGGTAACTTTTTTTTAAAATCACAATTAACCGCAACAACGATAAATCGATACCGACCCTTTTTTGCCGAGCTGCTTGGATTGTTTTGACCCGGGCTTCCCATCAGCACCTTCCAGAAAGTCCAGTTTGTCGGTCATACCTGTGGCACAGCAGCACAGATTAACCGGATTGCGGTGCCATTCGATTAAGGATTAAAAAACAAACAAACAACAAAGTTGTAGTTTTTGGAAATCAAACCTTTCTGAAACTTCTTCACGGCGGTCATCATGGCTTTCTTTTCCTTCTGCCTCTTTTGCAGCACCTCAATTTGAACCTAAGATGAAGCGGGCATTACATCAGTTGTATTCTTTAAGCAAACAGAAGGCTGCATGTGCTGCGCGGTGAGCTCCATTACCTTTTTGCCAAACTTCCTCTGTTCTCTCAGCTTCTTGGCTTTTTCCGACTTGTCTATCGCCGTTTGCTTTTGTATGAGCTTCTTCCTGATCTGCAAATGCACCAAGAAAAAACCCCATTAACACCAAGCCACCAGCGCCTTCAAACACCAAAATACAAGTTTGGAGTTCGGCACTTGTCCAAAACCAGGTACAAATTCGTGTTATGTTGTTTGTTAACCTTGCATTATATAATGTGTACTTAAAGTTGCATTTATGTGAATGACACCGGTATTATGGATTATTATACAGTACAAGGCTGTGTAGTCTTCTGCATTCTATTATATATGATCTGCAGTTAGATACAGTACATCATCGTGTTAATTAAGAGTAGAAACCACTGATTTAATACATTTTATAAATCATGGAGGTTTGGTCCTTAAGTATGACACTGGAAAGAACACCCCTCTGAATGCTACACATTCAAATCAATGCCTGATTGGCCACTAGATGTCAGTATTTGATTGAAAATGAAAACCTGTTCATTTAAAAAAAATAAAAAAAAATAAAAATAAAAAAAAAAAAAATCACTGGAGATCAGTTTATAAGTGATTTATGAATCAAAACTTGTGTTTGTAACTGTTTTACAAAAGCAATAATGCACTAATGGCTATGTATTATCTATAGATTATATATACACTGCTCAAATAAAAGTGGGAACACTTAAAGAACACAATGTAACTCCAAATCCAGCAGACTTGTGTGAAATCAAGCTGTCCAGTTAGGAAGCAACACTGATTGTGTATCAGTTTTAATCAAACACGAGTCGAGCTGCAGAGTTTTAAATCAGCTGCAGAGGTTCTGATTGTTGAAGTTGGGAGACCGGCAAGTAGAGCGTTACAATAGTGGAGCCGGGATAGGATGAGGACCTGGGCCAGCAGCTGAGGAGCCTGTTCTGTTAGGAAGGATCTGATGTTCCTGATGTTCTACAGAATGAATCTGCAGGAACGGCCAGTTCTGATCATTCTGAGGAAGGGCTCATTAATGCATTGTATGCTACGCTGCGAGCGGTCTAGTTGTGACTAAATCACAGTAAAGAGGTGTAACTGTTCTCTCCTTCGCATGGTACCCAACAACACCGTTTTCTCGAGATGCATTCACAATAATGCCGCCCGCTCGTACCTTATACTTTATTATTTCCAAAGTTAATCCCAGGACAAACTCTTTATCGTCACTGGCAGAAAAAAACATATTTAACAAGCGCGTGTGTGTGTGTGTGTGTGTGTGTGTGTGTGTGTTAGGATCATACTTTCTGCATGTGCTGATCTGATTTGGCCATCTCCGCAAAGTAATCCTCCGGCCTCTTGGTGGGAATCTGCAGCTGCTGTAACATGGGCAGCGCCTCCAGAGCCGTCGCCTGGGCTTGTCGATAGCTACGTGTTGAAGAAACACATTTACATTTAGATATTTAGCAGACGCTTTTATTCAAAGCGACTTACAGGTATCCGAACTTAATAGTTGGGGTCAGAACACAGGGTTGATACAGAACCCTGGAGCAATGAGGGTTAAGGGTCTTGCTCAAGGACCCAAATTGGTCACTTCAGTGGACCTGGGATTTAAACCCCCAACCTTCTGAATGACAGTCCAATGCCCTAACCACTCAGCTACCACCCCTTATACAATTAGTTATAAACACATACATTTTATTTCCCTTTATTCACAGTGTGTAAGTGTTTCACTGAGGCCCAGTTGAGGTTCAGCTCAGTGACCCTGTACTCACAAAAACATCTCCCTTTGAAAGTCGTCCTCTGTATTAATTTCCTCTTTCCCCTGTTTGGTTCCCAGCTTGCCCTCGACGTTTGACACGGCGTCCCCAACAGGGTGGTTGGTGAGGTCCAGCCGCTCGACCCACGGCAAAGTCTTCTTAAAGTCGGCCAGACAATCCTTCAAACCATCCTGTAAAATCATTGTAATACACACAAACATTTTAATACACAATTATAAAAAGGGTAGATCCGATCCGTAAATCTGATTGGCTGAGCCGATTGAAGGTGCTGACAGGAGGTGATGTCACTGTGGGGAAGTTGGACCCTCTTTTGGTGGATGTGAGAAAAGCAGACGATGAAGGCCACAGCGAAGACTGCCAGTGTTGGTCCAATTAAGTCCATTTTTATTATTATTATCCCCCCCTCCCCCCATCCTTAAATCTGATTGGCTGAGCCGTTTGATTGTCCATGACATTATTGACAACAACACACACCTCTGAGCGCTTCACATTCGTATCAATGCCTTACATGCAACATTTTCCCTATTTTTTTTTTTTAATAAACAGCATTCGGTAATTCGGCCACTAGAGGGCAGTTTTAGATCGTTAAAGAAATCAGTATCCTGTTACTCAGTGATCGGCGTTCACTTTAAAAACTGGACTAGATTATAAATTATTTTGCTTTCAATAAACGCATTTAGGATTTAAACCTTGATTGTGTGTTTGTAACTGTTTAATAAAAACAAGGCAATTGTTTTCTGACACACTTCTGGCTGTGTAAATGATCCCCAACCCGACAAGTCTCCACCCCATTTCCAGCGGATGAGAGGTTTAAAGACTAATCCCACATCCCTGTCAGTGTTGTGTGTCTGGGTTATAAATGATGGACTGGTGGATCTGCAGTCCTGCAGGATGTACCGCAAAGACCAATGAGTTCTTTCGGACACGTACCATCAGAGCATGTGGGTTGATAAGCAACTGAAACAGTGGAGCGGGTCACTAACTCACCACATTGTTGACAGCAGTCTTCTGTTTCTCCAAATGAACGTTCATTCCAGGTTTAAGAAGTCCCTGAGAAAACGCCTCCTGAAGCTTTAAAGAAAAAAGATGTTCAATTAAAATAATTAAAAAAGACAGGTGGGTGGCATCGTGAAAAAGTGGTATCACAGGTAGCATGTTCGGCTCTCTGGTATCCAGGTTCGAATCCTAATCTGGGTGGAGTTTCATTATTGTCGTCATTGTCCATATGGGTTTTCTTCCACAGTCCAAAAACAGGGATTCAAGGTGAATTGGGTGCTCTTATATGGAATATGTTCTTTTGTTCTCGACGCCAGAGAGAACTGCTAACTGAGAACAAAAGGAACATCAAAATGTAAATGATGATCTCATGGAGGTCTGGATTTGGAGTCCGACTCAAAATCAAACGACCGGCTGATCCAACTTCAGTGGAAATTCCTCAAGACAAGTTCAAATGAGGCTCAGTAGTGTGTGTGTCCTC
>JAOUQT010065272.1:0-10415 GCA_025769995.1 Xyliphius kryptos
ATAATACTGACTTGTGTTGTTCTCTCATTTGTAAGTCGCTTTGGATAAAAGCGTCTGCTAAATGACTCAATGTAAATATAAATGTAAGGCTGGAATTGGGTAGGTTCATCTTTGCAAGCCACATACAAGGTTATCCTGGAAAAACACTTGCTTCCTTCTGCTCTGGCAATGTTACCCAACTCTGAGGACTGTTTTTTCCAGGGTTTATTGGGTCGAATAACTCCTCTTTCTTGTGATTTATTCCCAATAATGCACAACCTCTCATGGCTTATTTCTTCAATATAACATTTATGGGTGTAAGGGATCCGGACTGTTAGCAAGGACAGTAAAATAACAACCCTTAAAGAAAACACATGGACTATAGTCTGTAAATGTAGAACCAAACACTACAGGTACACTACAATTTAAATTGTTACAAAAGACCAAGGGTATAGAAACAAAATTATGAATAATAAATTCATCAGTGATTAAATATAAATTAGTATTGTTACTATTAAAGGTAAGCTTTTTTTTCTTGTTTGTGCTGCTTCATTTAATTGGCACTTAAACATTGTACTCACAGCATAATTGACACATGCAATATGTAGCTTTCCTAAAGACCTAGTTACAAAAAACACACGATCTTGGATATTTTACACTGATTCGACCATTCAGTTCTTTTGTCGTGGTGAACAAATGTGCCTGTGAAATCTGGAAGTCTCTGTATGCAAATATATTCCACATCTAGTGCCAGAGAAATATTCAATCCTGATTAAATAGGCAGGAAGCCCACAGCTGCAACAGTTTTGAAGCTGTGGCGGAACTTTTTGGCAATATACTGAGCATCTCCATCATGTCTTTCACTGGCACACAATAAATGACAGACAACAAATGTCTGCCACATCTGATTGCTATGTATTGTGGTGTTTACATGTTGTTTTCCAAATGTATTATCAAAGAAACAAATAGAAACCTATAACTGAATTATTTCAGAATTACTTCACCTTTTTGGTGTTCATTAAATAACAAATTGTGACCTTACAGAAGATTAAAATCTTATCCTGTGACAAACTTTTTGCAACTTTCTTTTTATTTTATTCAATTGTGATTGTCAATAAGAAACAAACCTATAACAAAATAAGTATGAATAGAGAAAGAAATAATGTATATTCACTGAAAAGCTGAATAAACTTGTAAGTACATTTATTGATAATTTCTTTACACCTTATACAGCAAAGTTCAAAAAGTCAATGACAAATCAATAAAAGTTTATGACAACTTAACAATAAAAAAGTGGGTCAAGACACTAAATTAAACTAAGGCTAAATGCTCACTTTAGTGCTATTATCAATATAGGAATAAACATTAAATACATATTTGTATTATTTAAAGCATTTATATAATAATAATAATAATAATAATATTTAATACTTAATATTTTTTATCTCTAAAAGTATACTTAAAATGAACACACAACAACACATTTATTTCAGATTAGAGATTTAATAATGACATTGGATTTGTCTTTTTTTTACATGTATATATACTTGTTTTTTTGTTGTTTTTTTTTATTTCAACTTTCAATAGGCTGTTGGAAACTGCTTCACTACTCTAACAAGCCTATGCAGGATTATGTTTGAGCCTCTTTACTCATTAAACACTATTCAAACATCTAAGATGTGGAAAAGTAATTTGTCCAAGTTTGTCAGGATTTGTAATGAAACGAATTGTATCAAAAACAAGACAGTGGGTCAATACAACTTTGTTTGGTGTATCCAATGAAAGTAAAACAGCATGGAGCGTGAATGGAGTCTAACTAAATTAGAAGTATTTAGGATTGCATTGAAGGACAATGGGACTGAGTATAAACCAGCAGCTAAGACTAAATATTATTCTGTACTAACAGAGAACATAATAAACACCATCGCCAATGCCCAACTAACTCAGACTGCCGCTGAATTGGATTCACAGGTTTACTCACATTTCACCAGCAATGACTTGATGAATTTCTTTATGAATAAAATTGAAAACATAAGGCTTAAATTGACAATGTGTAGTGTAATCAGTAACCAACACTCACCAGTTACTGAAAATACTAAAGTTAAAGACAATAATATAGTAAAAGAGATAAATATCTTTTAAATATAATAAATTTAACCCTTAAAATTGGCCTCAAAAACCTAAAATGTGCAATCATTAAACCATTACTTACAAAACCTAACTTGGATCCTCTAATTTTGTCCAACATCAGGCCAATTTAAAACCTTTATTTTCTCTCTGAAATCTTAATGAAATAACGTTCATTAAGTGTATCAGTCAGATTTCAGGTTTTACCTTAGCACAGAGCCAGCATTAATAAAAGTAGTTAATGATTTTTTTATTGTCCTCTGATAATAACCAGATCTTTTTTTCTATGGCTTATTAGATCTTAGTGCAGCTTTTGACACTATTATCCTGGCATCTTACTGGAAAACACTGTGGGTGTTACAGGATCTGCAGGATCTGGTTTAAATCCTTTCTGACAGAGCAATATTAGTGACAGAGCAATATCAATTACTTGTGTTAACAATTTTCTGACCTTGCAAAAGTAAACTATGGGGTTCCACAAATGTCAGTTCTGGGACCACTCCTTTTTGCCTCTTATATGCTTTCACTGGGATCAGTTATTCGTAAACATGGAATAAGCTTCAATTCTTATGCAGATGACACAAAGTTGTACATTTCAGCTAAACCTAATAAAACCCTGGTGGCTCCACAAACCTGCAGAGAAGGTGAAGGACTTGTTTGTATTCACCTGCTGGAGAGTTTGCAGGTGTACAAGAGAGTGCCTTCTCTTCTGAGTTAAGGAACGTCTGCATGGGAGGTAAACAACAGGGATAAATTGAAAACGCATGGTGCAGTTACATAAACTTGCACTAGCTACGAGCTATATATTCACATTGATTACAATATTTTATTAAAAACATGTAAAATTCTACACAATCAACCCCTGAGTGAATTTATTCAGTTATATAAACTGACACTCGATCTCCACTCTCAATGTGCTGGTTTACTTTTAGTTCCTAGAATTAATAGTTACTGCTGGTGGAAGAGCATTTTTAAATGGCCCACAAGGCTCCTCAACTTTGAAATAGCCTTTCCAGTTACTGTGTGTAATTCTGAATCACTATAAATCTTTAAAAGTTGATTAACAACACATCTGTTTAAGTTTGCGTTTAATTAATTCCCTGTAGATAAAGGTGTAGAAGGGTTTGGCTGTGTTGGGTTGATAGCCTGCGATAGTCTCTGCTGGCATTTCACCTTTTACCCTGCTCATCATTATTAGAGGGCGTGGCGCTTAAATGATGCTATTCCAGAGGGCCCTTTCAACATAGTCTGCAGAATAAGCCCCTTTTAGATCCTGCTGCTTTTGTCAGTTATGCTGGAATCACATGCTGCGCAATGTGGCAATCACACACCATTTGTTAAACATTTACTGTGCTTTATTAGCTCTAACTGTTTTTCTTGTCTGTTTTTCTGATGTGTTGTTTTGAGGTGTCCCCATCTCTTTGTCTATGACACTGCCGGAGCACTGCAGATACCAATATTATGGGATGGAACCTGGACTTCTGTTGTACTGACAGCATTGCATCCCTGAAGGACGGACTTAATAAACTCATATAGTTTACATAACTTTTACTATTGTTAAATATATGCATTTATGGATAAATATGCACTGATATCTATACAATCTGTACATGGCTGTACTACAATCTTAATGCTGAATGGACGCTCAAGGAGTTCGCCACTGAGCCTTGCTCCTCCCTAGGTTTCTTCTTATAAAAAAAAAAAACATTATAACAGGGAGTTTTTTCTTGCCACTGTTGCTTCATCTTGCTCTTTGGGGGCTAAGCCTTTAAACTCGGTAAAGCTCCGTTGTGACAAGACAACACACTGTTGGAAAAAGTGCTATATACTTGAACGTCACAACATGTGATGTATCCAAAATTATTCTCATGCTCAACTACATTTCACAGAAAAATATATAACTGGGGGAAAAATATTAAATGTTAATCTCTTTATTTTATTGAAATTTTATTAGATTAATGTGAAAAGTTTAAAAGAAAGTGTCCTTACTACATAAAAATATTTTTTCAGCTTACTCCCAGGTTTATGCTTCTGCCAACCAACTGAGGCCTTGTAAGTACTAAGTTCTTTATACAGTGGATCGAGAAAATTGCCTTTGTCAACAAGAGTAGTGCTTTCTAAGATCTTTGTTTTGGTACTAAGCACAAGAGTTTTAGATAAAAATAAAATATAAAAACATCTAAAACCCAATAAATTACTGCTTTGTGATATAAAATGTCTGATATTATGTTCTCTAAACCACAGTTATTCATTCTTGTCAGGGGATATAAAATTCATCATTATATTTCCCGACAAAAAAAAAAAAAAAATAGATCATGGAATTTAGTTCCAACATTACGAGGCAGGAAATGGTAGCATAAGCTGGATGAAATCTTAACTTGAAACTGCTAAGAGAGAAGGTGGAACAGGTTTGCTCATTGCTTGATGATTGTTTAAAAGCTTACTCCACATACACTACTATATAACATTATTTCCATTAAAAAACATGCACTGACCATGCTTGTTAAATGTATTGTGTTGTTAATTACCTCTCAGGCCAACTTGGAGCGTGATCTGTGTCAGGAGCTCATACTGTATTGCACGTTTTTCACTGTTTTCGCACGCATCCATTTGTTTCCTGGCAACTGGTAATAAGCTGTCATGTTAATCTGTCGTCACGTTTGTCTTTTTTATATTGCCACAGTATAATTTCTTCATCCATATTTTCATTTAGGTTGCTCTTTCTGCCTTTTTCTTTGGCTTGTGAAGACTTAAGCTTCTAACTTCATTCTGTAAGTGTTCTTTGTTTGTTAAATAAATAAATAAAAAAATTACACTCAAAAATCAACTTTAAACCCAAATCCAATAAAGGTACAGGTCTGTGACACGTATCTTTTCTATTGAAAATACATAAACATTAATATTACATTAACAATAATATTCCTGTCCTCATTCAATGCAAGGCCCTGCCACAGTCTTACAGAACAATTTCTGGATCTTTTCCAAAAATACAACTAGCTTTTTCAAGGTACTGTTCACTGTACTATCAACTGCCTTCTGGTGTTTTAACCTCACTATGGTGCCAGTTTTTACTCCAACTTACTTAGTGGTAAAATAATACTTTTAACACTGTAAATACCTCAAGACTTCACATCTTTTTCACATGTCTGTATCGATAAAAGAAAAACATCTGCAAAATGACTAAATGTTATGTTATATATTTATATACTGCAGTATAATATTTACACATATTTATTCTCTGAACTATAAGCAAATTCTATGGGCAATACATAAACCCCATCTTATACTGTATAGGATTTTCAGTGGAGAGTGCACATTGACCACACCAAAACTTAATCTTTGTTTAGCATTTAGAAAGAAAGCAAGCTGTTTTATATTTGTGAGCTATTAGTCTATTAACAAGTTGACAGAACTAGATGAGCTTTAGAATATATAGCTATTTCAGAACCATAGGTCCTGAATTCCTTCTTTATTTTCTCAATGGCCAACACAAACTCTTAGATAAATTTTGACCTTGGATTAGGCTACAAAGCAAAATAGCTTACACACAAAATAAAAATGTGTCTGCTTATGGTAAACAAATAGATCTTTTTAAAATAAATCTGATATGAATAGGCTGAACAAATTGAAACCCAACTTAACAATTAAATAAACAGAGGCAATGAGCGTAACCATGAACTTAGTTGCTGCAACAGTGATCGAATTTTTAGGAGTTGTTCTTATCAATTAATTGCATACAAATCATTGAGATGGTTGAGAGGAGATCTAAAAAAAGTTACTTATAAAAGTATATAAAAAAAAAATTAATAACAGGACTAAATCCATGGGTATGTATGAGATTTATTACAATACAAAAACCCTTTATATATCCATCCATCCATTATCTTCCACTTATTCCTCTACTAGGGTCGAGGTGGGGTTCCCCATGCCCATCCAGGGAAGAACATCTCAGGCGCTGGGCAGATACACCCAGGACAGGGCACAAATCCAATTCAATTTATCTGGAATCCATGTTTTTGGACTGTGGGAGGAAACAGGAACCTGGAGAAAACCCACATGGACACAGGGAGAACATGGAAACTCCACCCAGATCGGGATTCAAACCCGGAATCCCCAGTGCTGAGAGGCGAACGTGCTAACCACTAAGTCATCGTGCCACCCTACACTTTATATAGTAATTTTAAAATGTGTGTGCATGTGTTTGTGTGCTCCATACTCTTAACACCATGGCTCTATTAATCATCAAGCTGAGTCAGGGATGAGATGGAAGACCGTATTCCCCAATTATAATGTAGATACATAGCTTGCAGGAATGGAGTCATTGATCAGACTTAGGATGCGGACACAGCACTAATATGCCAAGAGTGGCACAAAAAAATTCTGTATGGAGCACAAACACTCTTTGATGTGCCAATGATATGCAAGGGCTTCATACAACAGAGATTTTGCTGTTTTTCAGTAAGCTATCGTGTATTAATTTTCATGCCTTAGAAGCTTCCACAGTAATTAGACAGAAGAAAAGCACAGAGTAGTGTCACACTGCAAAACAGTCATTAGTATTTGTATAAACATGTATGGTATGTTAATATTGTGTTTAATCATGCTATTGCATGATATTTACTGAGGTTGGGGCCCTGTTGTTACAAGTAAAATAATATGTTTTAGTGTGTAAACCTAACTTTTGCTATCTCTTAGGCATTGATTTTGTTTTAGGATGTTCAACATATAATCAAGAGACATAAAATGACTTGCAATTAATATTTTTTTAATTTTTATATTTTACTGTAAATTTATATTTTACTGTAACAAAATGCCTACCTAACAAAATACCTAAATGCACCAGAACACTTATTACTCAAATATACTATTGAAAAAAAGATTTTCAATCACAAGTCATTTTTTTATGGTTGTCAACAAGCATTTGACAGTGAAACTTGTATGAAAGAAAAATTGCGACTGTGACAACCATTTGCAAATGAGCTGATCTCTGCAATCAGTTTTACTTTCATCATGGAATTAATGACTAAATCTTTCAACCGTCTTTAGCTGATGCATGTCCACATCTGAGATTATTTTGGTCAGAACTCTGATTAACTTTGTATTTGTATTAAGATAATTCTTAATAGAATCATGTAACTGGACTGAAATTTTACTAAATAATAAAATATTAATAAATAGGTGATTAGTTCACAAACAATAATTTTTATGAGACTGAAATATTCTGAAATCTGTCAAAATCTGTATTTTTATCATAATTAAAGCCCATTTGATGCACTAAAGCATTAGCCTACTAGTCCGAATATACAATAATAAATGATGCTACATAGAACAAATCAATACAGTAATATGAAAAGACACTCCCTTCTTCCTTAAACCCAACCAATAACTTCATTCAATCGTAAAGAGATAAATGAGGTTTAGACTTGTTACAACCTAGGCAAGCTTCTTTGAGGCCAAAAAAATAAATAAAAATAAAAATACTGGCTGTAGGAATGTGTATGAGGCAAATAGATCTGAATAAGGGTGGAGAGAGAATATCTAGGAGAAAATCATTTTCCCTTCAGAAAATCATTAAAATTGGTCTCACTCACTTTGGTGCATAATTCATAGATGGTTGTTAAAATATAAATGTTGCAGTGTTGAGGAAACTGTAAAAAACCTATGCTAGGGATAAACTGTAGAAGCTGGACTCTACTCTAGTGTTAATCCTGGTTCTCTGAAAAAAAAAAAGATGGTTTCATTTGAGGCTCTTGTCTGACTTGCTGTATTTTAAATTGAATGGCTTTCAAAAGACAGAGTATTCTTGCTGATTTATTTTTTGATTTAATTCATATGTTTTCTTTTATTGTAAACATATCACCAGGCAATTCATTGGTACTGCATTATATTTAATTCAAAAGATTGCATGAAGAATGCAGTAAAGGCTGCCTCATTCATTCACTGATTTTGAACATTAATGACTGCTTAAAAGAATGCTATAACACTTCACATTGCAAGGAATGTGCCGCGCTAAATGTTAAAGTGGCTTCCAGTCCATCTATAGTCACAAATACCCCATGAGGGCACCTCTCCTTTGATAACACAAACTGAGTCAAATTAGATGGAGAGCTGCTATTGGCAGCAATTCTAGCTAAAGATTCTCAATGGGATTTAGGTCTTGATTTTGATGGATATGGATATGTTTAAATTTTAACCATTATATTCATAGATTTGGCTGCTTTTAAGGGTTGTTATCTGCTGAAGCTTGAATCTCCGCCCCAAAATCAAAATTTTTGCAGCTTTTAACATCTTATTCTTCAGAATTGCTCTGTATTCAGCTCTATTCATCTTTTCATTAACTCTGACCAGCTTCCCTGTCCCTGATGAAGAAAAAAATCTTGAAAGCATGATGCTGCCACCACCATGTTTCATGATAGAAATGGAGTTCGGGTTGATGTGCAATGTTAGTTTTCTACCATACATAGCATTTAGGCTAAAAAGGAGCTGACTGAGGACATACTTGCAAGTACATGGTCACTTATTGATGGTGTTACAGTATGGTTTTTGGAGAAGTAACACAGGCAATTTGATCTTTAACACAATGAAAGGCGAGATAGCCTGTCATGGTCCCACAGTAGCCCTGGTATCTCGGCCCCGCCATGCCTATGCCAGTCACTATGCTTTTCATAATTTACCTTTTTTAAAGCCATGGTTTTACACCCGCTGGAGGGGGAGGCTGACGGTCCTCTGCTGCTTCGACTACGTCAAGGTACATGTACAGTATTTGCATATGTTTTGGAGCTCCGAACCTTGATTGCACAATGTGGATGAAGTGGCTCATTTCTTAAAGTCATGATCTATGAGGGACTTAGGATCATACGTTTTGCCGTATTAATGGAACAGAATCATCTGCCTCTAATGTATGGATGAAACCCTGGTTCACCCCAGCTCAACCCTCTCAAAGTCGACCGGACATTCTGGAACCGGAATTTAAGCAGGCTTGTGTTTATAATGTAGAAGTGATTCTCTTATGTCTCCAGGACATATTACACACAGCACACTCACTTTGTCTTTATTGACCAGTGCATGTCATTTTGAATAGATGGTTATTTGTGATATCCTCTTCCTCTTCCTCTCTCCTTTTAGGTTTACTTTGGCATTAGCGGCATGACCCCACCATCTCCTACCATATACCCCTGTACCTGTCTATTTTGGTAAAGCCAAGTTTTTTCTAAAAGTTAAGCACAGTTATACGATTTTGTCATTCACTCTCTCGTGCCATGCTATGACAGAATATATCTCTGATGCTTATTACATGAGTTTCTCAATGAAAGGGTTATTATTTTCCTGGATGATGTCATTTAGAACAGCAAATTGTGCATGAACCGCCCTACCTTTTTCAAAATGGTTTGTATGGTAAGGGGGAGAAATGCTCTTTTCATAATAGTTTTATACTTTTCCTGGACTTTATTTTCTCTCCTGAGGAAATTGAGATGGCCCCTGGTAAAGTAAGGTTTGTTCTTGAAGTGTCCACACCTACCACGGTTAGCAAGCTGCAGTGTTTTCTGGGGTTTGCAAATTTTTATCTGCACTTTATCAAGGGCTATTCTGTTGTGAAGTCAGGACGGGTCTAATTATGTGCCCTCTTAGTTCCGTACTCGGTTCATTACACGATTTTACACATCTCTGTGTGTCAGACAACCCAGGTTACTATGCAGATAATTTCACGCAGATACTGGTGGGAGATATTGAGGGCCTGTAATACTCCACATACATTACCCACTGGTAAACTACATTTACTTTTCATCACTACTGGGCCCTTGGTTTATTTAAGGCTTTAACTTCCTCCAATATACACTGTTATCATGTCCATGTTGGACTGGCTTTCTCGGGCCAATAAATGTATTCCTCTAAGAGGCCCTCCGACCCCGTTCCAGACCAAGGAACTCCTCTTTAGTCAGGTCTTCACCACCAGAAAATATTCTCTCAGACAGGGGTCCGCAATTTGTCTCTGCCGTCCAATGGGGCCTGTCCATTTATGCCGTTACCTTCCGTAGCAGAAATTGCCCAGAACTCTTTGGGCCACTCGTTTTAGAAGTGGGTGACACGGTGGCTTAGTGGTTAGCACATTCGCCTCTCAGCGCTGGAGATTCACGGTTCGAATCCCAATCTGGGTGGAGTTTGCATATTCTCCCCGTGTCTGGGTAGGTTTCCTCCGGGTTCTCCGGTTTTCTCCCACATTCCAAAACCTGAAGGTAAATTGAATGCTCTAAATTGCCCTGTATAGTGTGTGTATGTGTGTGTGACTGTGTGAGTAAGTGTGTACCCAG
>JAOUQT010065287.1:0-10414 GCA_025769995.1 Xyliphius kryptos
TATAGTATATTAAATTCATTCATTCATTCATTCAGTTTCTTCCTCTTAATCCACACGGGCTGCAGACCAGCGGGTCCCCACCTGGCAACAAGAGCGCAGGGCAGGAACAGCCCTAGACAGGGTCCCACTCCATCATAGAGCACACACATGCTCTCAGTCACACCCACATTCACAAACCAAGGGCCATATAAGAGACATTGTTTATCCAAGCATGGTCATCCATGGTCATGAAATTTGGGTCATGACCCGAAAGAACAAGATTCCACATACAAGCGACCCGGGAGTAGCTTGGAGTAGAGCCCCTGCTCCTCCACATCGAGAGGAATCAGCTGAGGTGGCTCGGGCATCTGTATCAGATGCCTCCTGGACGCCTCGCCTTGACACCAAGGGACACTGGACACCAGTTAATCCAATTCAAGGTAATGCACAGGATTCGCTACTCAAAAACTAAACGGCACAAAATCTTTCCCGCCCTTTCTTCTCTGTGATCTTTTTTTTTTTATATATGGCAGCCATTTTGCTACATCTTGGTAAATATAACATTCATCTTGACCAGCCAGGGACTTCATAAAGTTCCACCCACCTTTAAAACCTCTCGTTATTATTCATGCTAAGATTTTGTATCAGTGATGCGGCGGTGTACTTGATTATTGGGGGTCAACCGAGGCTTAATGGATAGGGTAAAGGTCTGGGGACCAAGAGATCGCTAGTTCAAACCCCACTCTAGACAAGTCATGGCTGAAATGCTGTTAAGCATGGTACCCAACCCCCAACTGCTCCCCGTGCGCCTCACTGGGGCAGCACACTGCTTTAAAAGCATTTCACTGCAGGTTATACTGTGTATTACTGTGTGTGTGTGTGTGGGGGCTTTTGTAACGTGTCTCATATAAAAATATAAATAAATAAATACAGTGTGTGCAGAATTATTAGGCAATTATTACTATTATTGGATGTTGGAGTGGGGTTTTTTTAGATTTGGCGATCTTAGGGGGGTATCTGTTTGGGCAGGTAACTATCACTGTGCAGAATTATTAGGCAACTTAATAAAAAGCAAATATATGCCCACATCACTGGTTTATTTTCACCAGGTAAACCAATATAACACCACAAACTTTAGAAATAAAAGACATTCAAAAACAAAACCAAGAAGAAATCAGTGACCAGTGGAGACACCTTTCTTTACCATGACACTCAAAAGCCCTCCATCCATAGAATCTGTCAGCTGCTTGATCTGTTTACAATCAACATTGTGTGCATCATCCACCACAGCACCACAGCACCACAGCCTCCCAGACACTGTTCAGAGAGGTGTACTGTTTTCCCTCCCCGTAGACCACAGCATCTCTATGGGGTTCAGATCAGGTGAACAAGGGAGCCATGTCATTATTTTTTCTTCTTTCAGACCTTTACTGGCCAGCCACGCTGTGGAGTACGTGGATGCATGTGATGGAGCATTGTCCTGCATAAAAATAATGTTTTTCAAGAACCATGCTGACTTCTTCCTTTACCACTGCTTGAAGAAGGTGTCTTTCAGAAACTGGGAGTAGGTCTGGGAGTCTGCCCACTTACTGATCCACTCTCGGGCCCATGAGTCACTCATTTCATCAGTCCATAAAACCATAGAAAAATCAGTCATAATATATTTCTTGGCCCAGTTTTGACGTTTTATCTTATGTCTCTTGTCCAAAAAAGGTAATTTTCCCGCCTTCCTTACCTTGGTCATGTCCCCGAATATTGCGCACCTTGTGCTTTTTGATACTCCAGTAATGTTGCAGCTCTGAAATATGGCAAACTGGTGGCAAATGGCATCTTGGCAACTTCATGCTTGACTTTCCTCAATTCATGGGCAGTTATTTTGAGCCTTTTATTTTTCAACACACTTCTTGCGACCCTGTTGGCTATTTGCCATAAATTGTTCAGTCTTGTACATGCTTCAATTGTTCATGCTTGATTGTTCAGGGATCACGCTTCAAAAGTTTGGCAATTACAACACTGCTGCATCTCTCTGCAAGACATCTCTCAATTTTTGACTTTTCAGTCTGTCAGAGCTCTCTTCTGACCCATTTTTCCAAAGGAAATAAAGTTATCTTATATAGGGTGTTGATGTCAACAGACAACACCCCTTATCATAAAGAAGCACATCACCTGATTTACTTAATTGGTAGTTGGCTTTCAAGTCTATACAGCTTGGAATAGGACATCATGTATAAAAAGGATAATGTGATCAAAATACTGATTTGCCTAATAAATCTGCACACAGTGTATAGATTTGTTACTAGTGTGACTATTTAAGTAAAATCACTTGCCATAGAGCTACACTAAATTACAAACATGAACAGCCTCTTCCAGAAATGGTTACGGTTCGTACAAGTTTGAATGTATGTAAAGAAAACTCTTAAGAGAGGTAGACTTTAGAGGAAAATAAAACAGTTGTTAAATTTTACAAGTTTTTAGAAGAATAAAAGACTCAAATGTATTTTTAAATGTTTTTAATAAATTAATGTAAGAAAACAAAGTCATGCTGTGTATGCCTGCATACACAGTTCACAGCATTTCAAAACAAGTAATTACTGGAAGTGCTTTGGTAAGATGTATGCTTTTATAACATATGCCTTATTTGGCTTTGTGCTAACCTCTTTAGGCGATACAGTATTGATTGATTGAAGCACAGTACAATAAAATGGCTCATACTGGTTTCTGATAATTGTTAAGGCCGTATTAAAGTACATATGTAAACCACAACATTACAACCATATATTTAATTATGATTAAAGTCTGTATAATTAGTTCAATCACCAAGAAGAATGTCAGAGAAAACTACAATGATGGGTTAAATCATGAACAGTTAAATCATACACATTAGGATCCACCCTGGGTTTTAGCCTTAAATAACTGATAGGAGACTTCATTACTAAGTAACAGTTAATGGAAACTTTCAGCTTCCTGTCTCTTTACTGGCTACACATGCTTCTCCTTTTGTTAAAGCATTACAGTAATCTGGTCTTACTATTTTATTTTATTATATAACTTAGTTTGATGCATTGCTGGTTAATGTTACTTTAAAACTGAATGTATTTTAAATGATTACTATCTGTAATATTAGCACCAACAAAAGTGCTCAAACTTTAATGCCTGGCTTAATTTTTTAAATATGCAGTCATAATTTAAAAATATACCCAGTGTATAATAGTTAACTACTGGAGAAATATAATTTGGTTTGCCATAGCTTGCAAAATATTAAATTGTATCTATAAGAAGGCAACACCACATGTTTGATTGCTGCACAACTTTCGTGGTGTATGGCCCCCATCCATCTGACCTGAAGAACAGGGCATTTATGTCACTTCATATCACCAGTCTTCATCAAGCTGCTTCTTCTAAAAAATAAAAATACATGACCTTACAACTCTGCTGTCACAATCTTGGGGAGTGAGCTTAGGACTAATAATTTTAATAGACTGTATTGTATAATAATAAAATATAAATATCTATCTTGGATACACTTCCTCTTTAGACACTTCACAAAGTAAGAGAAGGTGCATAAAAATTACAGGTATAGTTCATTTTCCTACGCAATGGCTGGCAACTTTGATATGAATGTATTTAATCAATAAAAGAACTTGGAGAACATGTTAACTTACCAGGTTTCTCCTTTGTCTGAATGATCCTTTGATGGATTTTCCCCCTCAGCTTTTATGTCAGCAAAATGAGGGTTATTCTCACTCATATAAGTAAATCGATCTTTGAGGTATTGGTTCCCAAAACCTACAATGTGCCCAGGAGCATGACGGGAGAGACCTGCAACTCTGGCTGTGAAGTCCAGAGTGAATGCAAATTTCACCAGCTCTGGAGCTGCTACGGGAGGTTGCACTGTTTGTTGGGAGACCTCAGACTTCACATACTGGTCTGCCAGCTGCTGGAAGGCACCATAGGAGAGTGTGCTGAAATAGGAAGAAATGGCAGGATTTTCCTTTAGCTGTAAAGAAAAAAAGGTGTTAAATAGTTAATTGTTACATAGACATGTAATTTTAGAAATTAGATGGGTTACAATATTTATCACATCTATTACAAACTGAAACAGAAAAGGCATACCTTGCAATCCATATCATCACCCTTTTGCTTTATCAAATCAAAAATCCTTGTAATAACTTCCTCTTTAGACACTGCACAAAGATGAGGAGAACAGGTTTTACCAAATAAAGTCACAGAGTGAAACTATTATAGTCCAGGAGTTGTAAAAACAAACCAAAAAACAACTTACACGGAATGTCACTGATGGGCTGGACCGAGTCTGTAAATCTTCTGTTTTCATCTATTGGACTGTGTTTCACCTCATACACAATCTTCTGTAACTCTTCTGAAACCTTTTCATAGTATAGGCATGATGGCTCAACTTCTGTAATTGCTGAAAAATTAAGGTAATGAAACAATAAACCATTTGACTGAACAAAATGCTTACTTTCAGGGTATTTTTTTTAGTTTTGCAAAATGTACATAGGCTGAAGGAACATACTGGACATTTACTGTATAATTTAGGTTACTTGTAAAATCAGGATCTAGTGACATGTATTAAAATTGATTTTGTATGATTTTTGGGTCTGGTGGTAGATAAATATCCTGAGCGCTGGGGATTCCCGGTTCGAATCCCAATCTGGGTGGAGTTTGCATGTTCTTCCCGCGTCTGCGTGGGTTTCCTCCGGGTTCTCCGGTTTCTTCCCACATTCCAAAAACATTAATGTAAATTGATACTCTAAATTTCCCTGTATAGAGTGTGTGTGTGTGTGTGTGTGTGTGTGTGTGTGTGTGTGTGTGTGTGTGTGACTGTGTGAGTGAGTGTGTACCCAGCGCTAGATTGGCGCCCTGTCCCGAGATGTTCTCCCCTGGATGAGCATGATGAAACCCCCCCCTCTCCTCGCGACCCTCATAAAGGAATAAGTGGAAGATAATGAATAAATGAATGTAATATATAAAATTAGACATATGTATGATTTGCATGGTTATGTAATATGACATTAAATACATATGTTACATATGTGCCATGGTGAGCTTTCATATATGGTTTATTAAAAATGATAATGATAATTTTTTATTACAGATACTTAATTTCTGTAGTTGTTCATGTTAATGTAAATGTGTTTGTCTTGTACGGACAACCTTTTTAGTGTTTTTGTAGTTTAGTGATCAACATCCCAAAAGCATCCTAATGAGAATAATCAGCTTATTTACTATTATAGTTGTAATATTGAAATTTATGGGATTGTAATCAGTTGGGTTACTTAAGATACTTATCTAAAAAAATGAAATTTTAATACACCTACATTGCACAACAGCTTTATGGGCATCAGCATTTAGGTCAAGAGTTAGCGGCCGCCCAGATGCTTTATCAGCTCCCATGTCTCCACTGCGCCTCTTTAGTGAAAATCTTCTGTGAGCCCGTGCTTTCTTAGGGGCCCTATTCGGGCGAAGATTGACAACATCACTTGGAAACGGCAGACAAGAGGGCTGAGGAGTTGGGGGTTCCTCAGAAGAAATGGCTTCTTCAGTTCGCTCATCATCTCCAACGTGTTCCTCCTGTTTGTCATTGTGCCCCTTGGTGAACCATTCCAGAAAACTCTTCCAGATTGAAGGCTTTTTCTTTTTGCCCTCTTTGGGTTTCTTCATTTCTGTGAAGCTCTCTGGTTGGTCCGGTTGGGGCAACACTGATGCATTCTCATTTGTAATATGTTCACATTCTGATTTGGGATTTTCTTTCAATTGTGCATTATCCTTCTTGTCTTTTTCAAAATGTAATAGCCACTTTCTTGTCTTTCCAGTGGACTTCCCAACAGAAGAGTGAGAAACGGAGGTACTTTCATTCCTGTTGACTGTGGCTCCATTTACTATAGTTGATTTGTTAACTGAGGGTTCACTTGAAGCCTGAGAGTTTCCCACAGGTTGGGGTTCGGAAAAAGCATCATCATCAATGTACTCCAATAAGTCTGAGGATTTGAGGTGAAGGGAGGTGTCACTGGAATGTTTGCGTTCCTTTTTATTTTGCTGAGAAATACGGAGGCATTTGCTTGTTCTATGTTCGCGCCAAGGTGAACATTGTGACCCATCATTAAGGCTCAGGCTTCTTCTTACATACACTTCCAAAAGCTTCTTGCTGTCCTTCTCACCCACATAAAGGACCTGGGGCACAGGACGTGCATCCTGTTCTGTCAAAAGCGCCCCGGATGCCATATGCGTTGTCATTGTGAAAAGACCAACTGTAATGAGGGCATATTTAAGGTCAATTAATGTAAACAAAAAAATAGGAAAGAAATACAAAGATAATCACTTGTTGGATAAAGAGCGGGATGTTGAATAATTGTTCAGCATGTTCACCTCTTCAATCCCAATCTGGATGGATTTGCATGTTCTACCTTTGTCCACGTGGGTTTCCTCCGGATTCTCCGGTTTCCTTCCACAGTCCAAAAACATGAGTTCAAGGTAAAGTTGGCTGCTCTAAATGGCCTTATATATGGTGTGGGTGAGTGAGTGTGTGCCCAGCGATAGATTGGCGCCCTGTCCTGGGTGTATCTATGCAGTGTCTGAAATGTTTTCCTGTGGATGGGCATGGGGAAACCCTTTCAAACCTACTAGAGGATCACGCAGAAAATAATGGATGAATGTTGGGTAAAATTAAGAAATTAAGATCTTACAAATCATCCCGTGTCCATAATTTCTATTTGTTCTCACCACTAGTTACATTTGTCATAAAGCAAAAAGTCTTTAATTGCTTTACAGACAAGTTCGTATAGAAAAGCAAAAGAAAACACTTGTCACAAACGTATGACTACTGCAAAACACACACACACACACACACACACACACACACACACACACACGAACGCGTATAAGACGCGTCAAAACGATGAACTATGTTGAAACTAAATACAACAACGTATCTGTCAAAATAATTGTTATTCTTGTATAAAATCATAGTTCTTACCCTTTCTTCAGCGTCCTGTCTGTAGATCGCACTGAATAGACATGTCACGCTTGAACAGGTTGTTGTAGTGACGGATCCTGGGTCAGGTTTGGACATATCTCTTCTTCCTCACGCCTCCACTTGGCAACAGTGACGTGAGGCTTCAGGTCACGCACAATACGCACAGGTAAAACAACAACTCTGTCAGGTGATGCAGGGTTTTTCCTGCTGCTGCTGCTGTTTACTGTATTTCGTTCTTGTAATCAAACGAGGAAGTGGGTGCAGCTTTAGAGGAAGTTGCTTTGGTTAAGTAATATATGAAAACATATTTCCGTATGAAAAATCAGTTAAGTAGCAAAAGTAACCGACTACCTGGTAGACCTCGTAATAATATTTTTGGAATTCAGTGTCGTATATAGTACAATTAAGCTGTACGTGTATTTAAATACAAACTTAATAAATGTCTCATGAAAAGGTTAATGCTGTCGGTCCTGTATACAGAGTAAACAGTGGCTGTGTACCAAATACAGACTATACAACCTCACGTAGGGAGCATGTAGTATAGTAGTGTGCCATTCCGAACACCGAGTTTGGTTTTTGCTTTCTTGTGTTATCGCCAGAAATTCTAAGCTGTAGATTTCACACAATTTCAAAAATAAAAAAAATGAAAGAAAACTTTACAACAAAATGACATTAGGCTTGTGGCACCTGACTTGGGCTTTTATTAATTGAGCAAGTTCTGAAAATCATTCATAAGGGATTTTTGCTCTCCACAGAACTGGGAACAGGATTGCCCAACATGCTCAGTGTAGATAAAGAATTAAGCACTTATTCTCGTATACACTATGGATTTGTTTCGCTTGACCCTTTACATAAAATTTAATAAGAAAAACAGAACAGACTTGCAGATTTAGGATAGATTTTCTGTTAATAATCTTTGACATGTTATTAAATATTATCAATACTCATGTTCATGTCAGTTTATAGTATACATACATATATACCATTAAGACAGTTGCTATTAAAATGAAACCTTTTACGTATCATACAACCCTAAAACTTCCACATTAAATTTAAAGGAGGTGCAGACTAAGAAACTTGTAAATGAAACCGAATATGGTCTACTTATGGCCACTAGAGGTCACGCAATGAACATCAAAAGTGCTTCTGAGCTTAGATTAAATGAGCTGCAATCAATAAGACAATATATACTGTTTAGACACAGTCTTTGAATTTGGAAATAAAAGCCCAGACACATTTATTCCCAAAGACATTTTTAAAACAAACCAGATAAATCTCATTTGGAACGTTTTATTCTGCATTCTGTATTGATACATTCTGACAGCTTTAATTTTGACGCTCAAAACGTTTATTTTAAATGTAATTTTAAAAGGTATGTGTTATAATCATGATGTGATTGGAAACATTGTTTTCCCAGTAGATAAACATCCTAATTGGCAGGTAGTTTCAAAGCTGGGGTATCTTTACACTTCAGGTTTCAAAAGGGTATTTTTAATAAAATAAATATCCATTTATTATCTTCCAATAATCATATATAGGCATGTTTCCTCGACTCCATGATTTTGGAATGTAGGAGGAAACCGGAGTATAATAAGAAAAGAACATGGGGGAAAACATGGAAACACCACCCAGATCAGGATTCAAACCTGGATCCCTAGTGCGGAGACGCAAACGGGTAACCACTAAGGCACCAGGCCACTTCTAAAAAATATAGATACTATAACCTTTTTTCTTTTATTTGCTATTATATCTTACATGCATTTATTCTAATGGTTAAAACTGCTGTTTTATTTATGTCATTTTCTCAGGCCTTTACCCAGTAAAATTTACAATGGATAGAGAAGCATATTCTTTAAGCTCAGGAACAACAATCTAAACTGCAGTATCACAAGATATTGACCATTTGCAGATTTTGTTCCAGATAGACTATTCTGGATTTGTATTAAGAACTGTGAGGTCAGTAAACTAGTCAAGATGAAAAAATACGGAATGTTCAGATAAAAATGGTCCAGTGGTGTTGTAGTGTTTGAATGGCTGTTTTTATGACCTGCAAATATAAGTTGAGCTGGATGTATTTTGTGATGCCAAGATAATATACAGAGCTGGTCACAGAATATGGTGATTTGAGACTTTTGCTTGGATGATAAGAAGCTTTTTTTTTTTTTGCCATATTCAGCTAATTGTGGTGGGCTTTCATTTATGCTGAGATTTTAGTTAGACAGACTGATGTGCAAGCAGATCCTGGGGCTTTTAGAGGAAAAGGACATTTACAGCTAGGTGTCATTTAAGATGCCAAAAATAAGATGTGAAAAAACAGGAATTTGTAATAGGAGTCAATGTTTACAGGTTTTTATTGCAATGAACTTTGTTTTTTAAAATTTACATAGTTTTGCAAAGTAAAATTTTAACAATTTTAGTGCCATAATAGTTTGTATGATTAAATAGAAATCATGACTGATCATGATTCATTTTTGACAGTTCAATTTTGGATAGTTTTAAACACTTTACTGTATATAGCAACACTTTTCTCATGTAAAAAAATAAATAAATAAATAATGTGCCACAATGTCCACAGCATCTGTGTAAAAAGCATCTGTTACAAACCCATAACATCTGTTTTTGCAAAGACTAAAGTCTTGTCATGTCTTTAAAGGATTCAACTAAATTCAATTAAAGATTAGAGCGTCACCTGAAACACCTGTCATAAAATAATTCACACAATCCTAATTGTGTTTGAAAAGAACCCCAGCACACCAGACATTCATGTGCAACCTAACCTGACAAAATGCCAAAGATTTAACCACCAACCAAAGTGCTGATCATAAAGTCCTTGAAGACCAAGTCTGCTGCTGAGGTAGCAGACATATTTAATGTGTCCAAACATCAAGTGGAGAGAATTACACGAGTGGAGATTCCAAGAAACTGGTGATGTTCTTGACAAACCCAGGTCAGGCATACTTTTTAAAACAACTGTTTGAGAGGAAAGTTTTTTGCTTCAACATTCTAAGGCCAGCCCTTTTTCAACTGTAGTGAAGCTACATGAGAATTGGTCACCACAATTTGTCGATTTATAAACCAGCATCGGACAGAAGACAACAAAAAAATCATGTTGCATTTGCCAAGGCCCACAGTTTGCAGAAAAGATAGACAGTGGAAAAGTGCTGAAAATTCTGCAGCAGGATATTTTAGACTCAATGTCAAAGTTCCTGAAAGCAAGGAAGATCAAGGTGCTCCGATCAAACGATCAAAACCAAGTTATTATTTGTTTTTTCTACAACTTTGATAAGACTTTGTCAGGGACTGTATAACAACAACTTGCCTTGCACATCTAGAAATCTGTGGTTAACCAACTAAATCCATTGTAAGTAAAAACTCATTAGAGTTTTACATTTACATTTACATTTAGTCATTTAGCAGACGCTTTTATCCAAAGCGACTTAC